>LR737383.1:21112267-21133139 GCA_902655005.2 Marronus borbonicus | reverse complement strand
TTATTATATTACTATATAATAAATTAAACTTGTGTGGTGTGGAGGGTGCCGATACTTATGTGTTGTTTACTATACTACGCCACAGTCCTTGCTATCATTATTGCCACAAGTTTTTATTATAAAATTACAAGCGAATTGTTGTACAATTAATTCCCGAATATACATTAGAAAACATATTATAGCATATTGTAAAACTCAATGATTTCTTAGAGCTCAGATATGGACGTGCACGGTTACATTCCATTTACGTATTTCCAGATTCGTGACTCCTGGAGGCCTAGACGGAAACGTCTCCGTGGAATGGAAGCGACAAGAAATCTGCTTCGTTTTTACGGGGTGGCTGGCTTCTGCTTCGGATGCTGATTGGTTGTCTACTGTTTGTCTGCCTAACTCTCCTCTGTTATGTAGATATTTTTCTAAAGCGAGTAGCAATGATTATTATTGCCTAATTGATGTCGGTTCTTCGTGAAATTCCACATCGTTTATTTTTCTTACTTAATGTTAGAGAGTTTCCAAATTCGCATATACTTTCCACAAGTTTTATAAATTTAGTTCTCTAATTTTTCTTACTTTTCTTGCGTTTAACTGTGCTTTGATGATTCAGAACGTTTAGTTCACACAGTGATTCTTGCGAACTTAAAGTTATATGAGCGATTTTTAGCATTGTTCCGATATGGCAATAGCATATGTACAGTAAGCAAAATAACTTATACCTCCGATTATCAATACTACTTTGGCACGTCAGAGAGCGGGCATGTAACAAAAACCACCGATAAATATATAGAATCACCTTGAAATTCCTTATCTATGGAGTGTTATAATATACTTGCTCTCATTTAATGGTTTATAGCTCTTCAAGTTTTAGTTTATGATTCGCAGCTACATGTGAAGACTTTGTCTTATTGTTAGTGAGAATAATAATATACTTCCTTTAAGTCCGTGCCAAACATATAAATATTTCCATATTGTAATTATTATCCGATGCATAAATAATTATTAATAGATTCGGTATAATTAATAATTCTAGGGACCATGCTTACTTTTCTTTATCTATTAATTAAGGACTATTTTATATTGTCTACAATGGTTAAGATCGGTTAAAATAGGCATGTTAGAATTACAGTTTTCTTCCTCACATCATTCGGTCATACGGTTGATAATGAGGATCCATATATCCTCGAAACAGCTGTTCCAGTCTGATTAATTAAGCTTATGTGATGTGATGTGGATTGAACCGATACTTTAATCTTGTTTGCCATGCTACTCGACAGTCCTCGCTATCACTACTGGAAACAAATATAATTGTTTATATAAATAAAATAAATAAAAGTTTTATTATAAAATTTCAAGCGAATAGTTGAAAGTACAATTAATTACCGAATATATTGAAAAGTATATTATAGCATATTGTAAGACTCAAGAGTTATTTAAGGCTCAGTTATGGTCGTCAACGATTATATTCTATGAACGCATTCCAGGATTCGTAACTTAAACATGTGTCGGTTTTACACCAATAAATCCATGAAAGCTGAGTGTTTAAATGGATCTTTTTCCCTGTTTGACAGATTTGAATTCTTCTTCATATATGTGGTTCAGTGCGTTGCTATTTTTCTTATGAAACACCTTTTTAATGTTTAGATTCTTCTCTGACAGCAAATTTCAAAAATATGGGCTAAAGCGAATCATCTGAAGGGTACAGAAGCTGCCATTTACAAACCATAATTTGTTGACGGTTCTAAGTATGCAAAGTATTTATCCTTAAAATAGCTGCAATAAATTCCATCCAATGGAATTATAGGATTATTAATTATTAATTTTATACTGAATTAATCAGAGGATGTTCATTATAATTTTATATATGGAAATATTCACAAAGTCTCGTCGTATGCCATTCCAAGAATGTTAATAACTAATAAGCAACAATTGTATAACTCATTACAGATAAAACGAGAATTTAACACAGGAAACTCTGACGTTAACTAATAGTGCATAGATATTTGACACTGCTCTGGACGTGCGTAAGTTGAATATGCGAATTATCTGCGTTAATAATTAATTAAATTTATGACTTCCATGTTCGGCAGCGTTTCCTTCTCTTAATAATGAAGTCTTTAGCCTTTAATAATGTGTTACATTTAATAATCTATTAATTCTTTTAACAGGTACATATATAAAGTGGCACAACGGTCCCTATTTTTATCCTAAACCTTTTCAAATGCGCAAATTTACGATATTATTTATACTCCAATAAGATAACCACAATTTAATTTAGAATATTTTTTCTATACTTACTTCCTTGGGATACTTATTTAATTAACCTACAAAATCGTGATTACACGGCGCTTGATTTAGTATTCAAACGCTTTCTTTAGAGTTAGCCGCAGAGCTCATTACATAGGCAAATATAAATGGGTTTTTAAATGTTCCGTTCTCTCTCCGCCTTATATCCGCAAGATTTCTTTCCGCCTTTTTAACCTAGGCAAAAAAAATTATTTTCGCACTCGATTTATGTAACAAATGTTTTGCATATTCTCGGAGAGTTAGTAAGAAATCCAGACTGCCAATTACGCCTAACTAGTTATTGACTATAGTTGCACTTAGATTCTCATGGCGTATTTACGGACAATTAACAGATGCAGAGTCAATATAATTCCGTATATATTATACAAGCTGAAGCGATTGGTATGCAATTAGTATAACGTGATTCGTCAGAAAGAAAACATTGTTTGGAGATAAATGAAGGGCGTACGTTATATTTGGATAATTTCCGTTTCGCATGTGTTTAAAAAGTTCATAATGTATTTCATAACAGTACTGATCAAAAACTAAAGCCTATGATAGACTGCTATAGCCGGATTCGTGATAAGGTCAACTATTACTCTTACGTAGATGTAGCACTAAATGTTGTCAGGTTTCTGCTAGGTAGGTTATTTAAGGCAGTAGGTTGGTGTTACGTGTATTGGAAAAATCTACCGTACTATTGTCACTTATGAGTGTGATGTAACGATTTCAATACAAATTAGAAATTTAAATGTACGAGAACTATACCTTAATTTTTTTTCACTAATCTATGACGAAGAAAGTGAACTATATTACCAAGATAACACCTCCCGACACCTGTCGTTAGTCACAAGGCTCATTTTTAAAAGGTTCTTCAGTGTCCTGTGAATACCACTACTTCTCCGTTGCTGCGTTAGTTACTAAGAATAGGTAAATAAAACTTTGGATTTTAAAACAAACAAAATTAATTTGACAATTAATTGCAAAGAGCATTAAATAAGCTATATTTTATGGTCTTTTACAGTTGCATGTAAATATTTACGGACCTAACTTCTCAAAAAACACAATACTATGATGTCTTCCCTAGTAAAGCCCACCGCATATGCACTAAACAAAGCCCATGGTGCTTGTTTCAACCGCCTGTTGCGATTGCTGCTTAAATGCAACGGAATAAACTTACAAACTTTTCACCTTTTTCAATTTAAAATGGGAAGAGCTAAATGAACAGAAGCTCAGATGAGTCAAGCTATGAATGATGTCAAGGACGGAATACCTGTTAGAAAAACTGCAAAGAAATTGAACATTCCCAGAAGAACTCTCAGAAACCACCTTGTGTCCGGCTGCACAACAAAAAATAGGAAAGTTAATTATGCCGAAGAATATTTAAATTAGCAATGTTTGATGTAATAGAAATGGCTATTACATCAAAAGTGCTTAGGTGCATTGCTTATTCATTTTGTGAGTTAATGAGATAAAAATCCATTTAATGATAATTAGAAGACATCCCAATTTTGCGGAAAGGAAGTCCCAACGTATGAATTCTGGAAGAGAAGCAAAATTAAACAGATGCGTAGATTATTTCACTAAATTTAAGAAACTAATGTTACCAGTTGACATAATAAATGCCTCATCTCAACACATTTTCACTAACTAAGGAGCATGCAGAAAATGTTACCATTGTTTTTTGCGTAAACGCTCTTGGACTGGTAATTCCACTTATAACACTGTTTAAAAATCAACGTCTAAACTAAATGGCAAGATATGTTACCATCAAGCACTGAAGTCGTTATGACGTCGAAAAGTTCGATGACAGCAGACGGTTTCAATAAATGGTTAAAGCATTTTGCAAACTTTAAGCGTGATCTCACCCAGTAAACCACCTTAAATACTTAAACCAAGGTGACGTTGTCTATTTCCAGGCATCTGGATTCTCACAACTCCAATGATGTTGATTATGAATATTGAAAATATCATCTTGGGTAAATCAATCAATATACATCTGTCCACAATGGAATCTTTGATGTTCAGATCGCGATTTAAATAACATTCACGGAACGCTTGCCGAAGTCGACCGTCATTATCTTCCAAATGCTGGACTCTTCCTGCTGGTCAACTGACCGACTAAAGATGTTTCGACTAGTCAAAAACACAGCCTTAGATAAATTAGTAGCATATGTAACAAATGCTCCAGGCTATTCCATCTAAAACAAACAAGTTATTAGAGTATTAGAGTGACGACGTTGCGTGCAGTTTGTCATTGGCGTTACGTTCGGTGGCAGGTTAAATCTCCCATGTGTGTAACTCGCCACGTAGGAGATAGGCAGAGAGCGATGGCAGTACTGGCCAGTACGTAGTTAGTACAACGAACAATTTAGAAAAAATATATCATAGTTAATTCCTATTACAATCGAAAACGTACTTGACGATTGGCTATCTCCCACAACGTTCTCTCTTCGATTAACGCTATCAGGAAACATAAGGAACTTTGTTAACACACAAAAATTAAAAGTATATTTGAACAATCCATACTTCAAATCTCTCAATTTTCCCATCGCCAAAGCGCTTTTGTAGGGCAATGCATTCTCCCGATGAAAGAGAATTTTTTTCTTGCGCAATCCAAACCTCTTCTCATGAATTCGTTCATCCAGAAACCTTGCCTACTCTTCACCAGTTACTTTTTTACTCTTTGAAAGGCAAGCAGTAAAAAGACTACTTTTTGCATCCCAGAGGCCATTATTTTCAGCAGATGCAATAGACGTCGCGTTTTCTGATACACGGCAAACAGCTTCCATCTACCGCTTTAATTGCTGTTTCGTTTATGGTGTACCGTGGTGCTCCCATGTCTCATCCCTAAACAAATCGGTGCACAAACTCAAACTCTTTTTAAAGCGGTCCAAACATTGATTATTGCATTTGCTTTTGGTCTGCATTTAACAAATATGGTACCCAATTTACACCTTCTATATGATGTATTGTATGCTTTCTTCTGATACGTTTACAATACCATATTGTGCACTCTCTAGATGTTTTCATTTACAGCTGCAATTTTCGGTAGTCCTTCACACATGAATCAAGAAATCAAGAAATGTACGAGCACATTTAACTTTAACTGTCCATATCTCCTCTGTTGAAAGTAAAGGAACAGAGTCCTTATAAAGCTTTACCAACGTTGGATAAATATTTTTTTCATTGTTTAACGGCAAAAAAATTTCTTCGATTTGGATAATTTTATCCATATAACATATTTCGTGTCATATAGCCATGAATAGTCAAACTGCATTATATTTGCTGGAAATAATATTAACGATAAATTAGTGTCGGATCAAAACAAAATAATGTTGCTTCAATACAAAACTCGAACAAAAAAAGTAGCATTGAATCAAATACAATTAAGTGTTAATTCAAATGAATTTTGAGTTAAGTCAACGCAAAAGCGGTAACCTTTTTTTTGTGTTGAATTTCTCGGTGTGCATATTTGAAAGTATATTTATTTGCTATGTATCAATTTCAACATAAAGTATTGAGTAACATTTTAATTGTTGTTACAATAGCGCTTGCACGTGATGTAATATTTCAAATAATTAACAGTTTGTTAAATCACTTTCGATCAATTCTTGTTTAGGCGGCATATTTTATCTACCGCTAGTTCATCAAAATGCATCTTATAATTTTGCAAGCAACCGGAAGCCGTTTTAGGCAATAGCAGTCACGAAAAGGTAATTTTAAATCCACCCTGTAATTACAGCTATCCGACGAGGCAACCTTGGCTATATTCACCATGTACCCGGTTGCATTCTGCCGCATCGCACGTCTATGCCAGTTAGCGTTCGCCACACTGAAGTAGCGACTCTTAACCATCTCGATAAAGAACAACAATAAATGACGCAAAGCGCGGTTATACTTTAATACGATACACCGATAATGATGCGTGTCAAATTTTCAATAAACTAATATTCCACGTTTAATAGAACTCCAAATAATGGAGCGAGCGTGGTGCCGTGCCGCCTCGCTTGAACGTCTTCCTACGGTCGCGCGTAAAAAGGAAACGAAAACGAATAATGGTACAGCGATACGATGCAGAGAAAAAAATTATAATCGAATTTGTTAAATAAAATTTCAATGACTGATACGTAAATATCCTGGCGCGACATACCCGCTGTGCTCTTTCATATCTTTACGAGATATAAAATTGGGAACGTATTAAGGAATAGGATGTACTCCATTCATTCTTACATACTACACTAATTTTATTTCACAATACATAAAATGGAATCTATGCGAAAGCGAGTTTGTATTCAGATCGTCACTTTAAAGTAAGGTATACGTCGGTAATGGTATTTCTTCCTTTCCATTTTAATACCTAAAGTTGATATAATAACATAGAGATCGTTACGTGCTTTTTCGTCTTTAATTAGATAGCTTATAAATATCTTCCCATCTCATTCTTTTCAATAATACCTACATCTAGGTATCATACAGGCGATTTTTACATAAACATATATCTTGGAGGACGTTATAGAGCATAATTACAATTGATCTAGCCAAAATATATATCACACAAATGTCGAGTTAGTGCCGAGTACTACGTAGCACGGAAGAAGTTTTTCAACTGCATTGGTCAAACGTCCCAAAGATTAAAAACCCGAATTAGTGCACATAAAAATAATGTTTAAGTTGCACTTTAATAATAGCAGATTAAGCGAACACACCAATGAGACCGATCACCTTTTCGACTTTGACAATATCAAGGTCCTAGATATTAAATTCAAGATGCGCTGTCTCTTAAGTTTAAATAACTAAATAATTATCGGTTTCAAAATTTTTTATATAAAGTAATCTTGTTCACTTTCTACGGTTGCGGTTCTTTTGTTTACCATTTTTGCTGTCGCGTTTGTTTCGCTTAGTTTGTTATGGAACATTTACGGCATTGTAAATTCATATTATGTAAGTTTTTTAACAATACTTAATTAACCAATAACTAGAAGCTAAAAATAAGTTAACCAAAATTTGGTAAATTGATACAAGAATTTAAACAATGGGTTATCGGATCTTTTACTTCTCCATCATTAAGTACAAAAAACCTGTTTAACAGTTGTATTTTTTTAGAAGTCCACTACATACTCACGCTCTACCCTTACCATTTGGAAAGAAGTTTTTGCAGTTTGAAAATATCTATATTTGGAAATAGCTTATGAACAGCCTGTATAAAATTTAGTAACAATAGGGTGTGGCTCACATAACTTTGCATTTCATCTTACAAAAGTAAATACATGATCGTAAATATCTTGAAAATATTTGACTTTAGGAGTAAGATGCTTAATATAAATTATTTATATGCAATTTATAATCGATTAAATGGATAAAAAGTAGACCATTGTATTTAAAATAGGAAAGTCGGTAACCATTTCCGGTCTAACCGGAAGTGCTTCGTAAGCGGAAATATTCTAAATTAATTGATCCTATGTTATAACTACCTATTCAGAAATTTCAGAGTTTCATCTTTCACAATAACGTCTAACAAGTTTCGTTTGAGCCATTCGTTAAATGCGTACCTTTCTCCTTCATTTTATAGGCTTCTATAGGCTCCTCTTTCAATTCATAGATTTGGGAACCATTAGTCTAGCAAATCTCATATAACTTGGCGGTAGTGTACAGAAATTCAAACAAGTTATTACATAACAATTCCTTGTAGGCTACGCCATTTATCTCCCATCCAAATTTTCGGATTGCGAATTTTCTATCGCCCAATAATATAAGTTAGGAAAGTTATTTGTAGTGTAGTAAATTGAGACTCGTCAGTTATTTCATTATTATATCATTTGCTAGACAGTGGACCAAACCTTCCCTGAGCTCGGATCAGCAACTACTCTCTACGTCCATCTTCGAATCTGTCCAAATGTCTTCAGTGATAACAGGATTAGGTAATAGGTTCTACACGTGCAACATTCTTAACTGAGCCAGTCTCTCCATACGTCATGTAGCAAGAAATGATACGTCACACGAATTTTAGGAATATAAAGCTGAGTTTTATAGTTTTCTCATATCCGTTCCGCACCTTTTGTTGCCCCGCAGACGGTTAGTGTTGTCCGATACCTCACCCTTCAGACGGCTAATGTTGTCCGTGGCTTTACCGATCTCTCGGCTAGAATTGTCGTCTTTGATCTTATCAACCCCTCATGCTGCAGACGGCTAGTGTTGTCCACAATAGTGCCTGACACTCCGCGAAAGATTTTATTTTAACAATTACATTTCTTGTTGTTTATACGATGTTTCCTGTTTCTTTGCAAATAAATAAATACCCAAATGTCGCCAAAACCGCTGATATAGACGCTATTGACCTCGAGAACGAATATTTTACATAAAATTAAAAAGAGGAATTAGTGACCTATTTATGTTATTCACATTTACAAATACAGAACAAATTCATTAGAAAGATAAAGTAAATTCCGGCATTTTATCAACGTTGAAAGTCATCAAAAGCAAACCTATCTAACCAGAGATAAAAGCACAGTATTGTCCTGGTACCCATCAAGTGATAAAAGGATTTTAAATTTAGCCAACTCAATATCTGACGACTGTGTGCTCTAATTGCTCGTTTGTAATTAGATTATTATTGTTTGTAAAAACAAGGAATCCCGATAATATTTCCAAAGTAGTATTCGTCAAAAGACGAAACAAAAGTTTTACAAAAGAATATTTGGCGAAGCGCCCTTTTTTTCGATTGCCATAGTTTCCCATACTTGCCTGTTTGTCGTAAGTATTTAACATCGTAATAAGATTAGTAATCTATAATTGTATCACCCACAACCTTCAGAAGTTACATTTATTGCCACTGTTTCTGCCACTGTTTAACATATTGGTTATCCCGTTTGGAATTTTTAAAATATGAGTAACTTTCCTTTCATGTTAATTTTAGTCTTAAGTCTTAAATTAAATTGTGGGCATCCATCTACTACTACAACTTTAAAGCATACATAACTTTATCGAATCGAAAGTTCAGCAGAATTATAAAAAAAGGGTAAAACCACATGGTTTCTTAGTCAGTCGTCATTAAATATTATGAACGTAAATTACGGTATCTATTTCAAGAAATATAGCTTATAATAGATATTTAAAGCTGTGTTTTAATTGTTATTATTACCACATTTGTGTATGTGTTGACTTTAGATATAATAACCAGCTATAGGACATTACTGAAATGGCTGAGTACAAAGACCGAAACCCGATTGCAGTTGAATAAGCAAATTTAAATTTCGCAATGATCGTAGAATTAATGGAATCTCCGCAATCTAATTGGATAACACATTGATAACATCTTTAAACGATAATTTGCTAATAACGAAGCAACACGTTTATGGACATATTATCAACCAAATCAGTACTACAAGAATACAACATTTTAATCTCTCTACTCTAGATTTAGCAGTGTTTTTCAGTTTGAAATTCCGAAAATTCACATTAATGGTAACCTTTTGTACAACGCTTACGTAGATTACATCTTGTCGACCTGATTGTCCTTTCCAAGGAAAGATAATATTCATACTTTTACCAGGTATTCAGAATAACTTCTTTTTAATTTAAATATCAACATGTTAATCATCTAATAGTTCTTAGCCTTAAGCAAATTCAATCGGATAACGGTAGGTACTTTACATCAAACGATTTAGTTGATTCCGCGTTGTTTTTAATTCATGATGATTCGAAAATTACCAGTCTGGCTGATACAATTCATCATTCTATATAAATGTTTTTCCTGCATTTAGAACATGCACTTTGCAGCAGCCACCGATAAAAATGTACAATTTTAACGTTGTTTAAAAATAAGAATTAATAAAAGCAAAACCGACTATATACTCTAGCGCGTTTTAGATTTTAAGGATTCAATTTTGATTTATTATTTGACAAAATGAAATGGCTATCAATTGTATAATTAATGTCAATAAATACAGTATTTTCCAAAAAAAACTTCTCAGGTAAGGAAAAGCCTATGCATATATGAAGTACTACCACGGTTACATAATATTCGTGATCGAACTAAATTAGATAATCACCAAACATTTTCAACTAACGCGTTTCACCAGCATTCTGTATACAAGCCGCCCTTGTAAAGAGACTGTCCGCCCAAGGATCAGGTATTACCAATCATTTCGTATTACTTAAATGTAATTAAATGGTCCAGAATGTATTGCAGTTATGAACATATCTGCTCGACATACTCACCCACAAAGGATGTACACAGCTCTAGAGGCGTTTGATTGCACAAGCGCGTATTCACGTAGATCATTCAAATTTCGATACCACCCCGTTATATTGAATATCTATAGTTGTCCTACTATGAATAAATTAGGCAATATTATTGATTTAAGATGGTTTACTAGTTCATCCCAATGTTTCTTGGACTTGTATGAAAAGAAATACTACGCTTGAGGAAACTAAACATCCACCGAAACGTATCGTAAGATAGTTAGGTACTAGTGCAATAAAATTTCCTGACAAACTAGCCATTATTTACTTTTAAGCTGCTTAATTACAACAGCGACTTTCAATCGGAAATTTATAAAAAAAAACACATTTAAAACTATGTTTGACAGACACAATGGAAAAATCCTGCATCAGATAAGAAGATGAGGAAATACTAGTACCACAGTTATGAAAACAAACGTAAACAACTTAACAAACAAACAATCCATGTTGACTTTGTGTGAGTAATTCAATGAGATAACGGGATAAAAGATACAAGTAACAAATGTTTCATCATATAGGCAACAATTTTTTTGTATTCATGATATGGCTATTCAGTATTAATATTTTCTCTTTTTATTAAATTAAGTAAAAATTCAAAGATGGATTTAACCAAAGTTTAGGCATTACATTTTAATGTACACTCAAACGATTAATTCGTCGTTCTACTGAAAGGAGAAACGAGATAAACGGGACACTTTTATTTAATTTTACACTTTCCTTTCCGCACAAATTTCTGTAGACTAAATAACTTGAGTGCCTTCCAAAACCATCATTACATATTTCCAAATGGTTTTAACACTATCAAAAGCTCAGAAAGAAGGAACTGAGAAATAACAGTGATTAGGTTCAATCTAAACAATTATTTCCATAAGTAACTTTTATCGTTGTAACAGTCTCGCAAACTTTTTTTCTTGTCTCACATTTTTATCTTTATTTTTAAATGTAATCTAGATCAGCATATTGAAAAAAATGTAATAGATAGATAATTACGATAGCTTTAACGTCTTAAGCGAAATAGTTACGTTTATGAAATATTGATTGCGTTACTTCCCGGTATTTCCATTTATTTATTTATTTTCTATACATAATACATTATTTAAAACATCACACATAGAAGACACTAAACAACAATTTAGAGAAACTGTGAAGTAGTTAGGCTTCAAATATTACAATTTTGGACCTACACAATCTTTATTTCTTTAAAAATATGGTAATAGACATAACGTCAAAAAAAAAAAATCTTTTTAAACACTCTCTAAATTGTTCTTCTGGGAGTATTTTTACTTTTTCCGTAGATTTTTCGTATTCAAAGACAAACGCAAAATTAATGAATAATATAATCCAAAACAACGCACCAGAAGATTGAAGAATCGGTATCATTACACCTTTATGATAGTAAAGACTGCCAAAATTATAGAGATGTAACGCCAATCAATACAATAGCGAAAATATACGCTAGCATATTAGAAAAAAGAATAAAAACAAACTTAGATCGGCCACTAGAAGAAACACAATTTGAATTTCGACAAAATAGAGGAGTAAGTGATGCAACTTTCATAATAAGACAAATAGGAAAAAAGGCAGTAACAGAAAAGAAAGTTATACATCTATGCTTCATCGAACTGGAAAAGCGTTTGACAAGATTAAAAGGGAAATGCTAACACAGAGAAGAACATCAGAAACAGAACACAAACTCTGTATATCTGAGATGATACAAAGAAACAAAGAATTGCGCAAGATCAAAGCAAGAACAATCAAAATTGTTTGAAACAACCTTGGGTCTTAGGCAGAGTTCTATCCTAAGTTTTCTACTACTAAGAGTAAGTATTATACGAGGCGATAACGGAAATAAAAATTGATATCCAAGCTGTGTTACGCGGATAGTGGTAATTATTACGAAAAACGGAAAAACATTTAGCAGGAGTATGGAAACGAATGAAGAAAAAACGAAAACGATGACCACAGGGAACACAGAGCAACAACATTTAATAAATGTATGGAATAAGAAACTGGTACAATCACACAAATTTAGATATTGGGCTCGACATTAGCAAGAAATAGAAGAATAGATTAAGAAATAAAAGAAAAGTAACATCCGGAGGAACATTATTTAACAATATTGGGACAAGGACGATACCAAAAAAAAAGTATCAGATATAGAAATGAGGTTTTTGAGAAGCATCGAAAATAAAATGGATAACACCAGAAACACAACGTTTAGAAAAAAATTGAAAATAAGACCAATATATATGGACACATTAGAAGGATTTCAGAGACCAAGATAGCTAGACGTATGCGAAGCTAAAACAAGTAAAAGGAAATAATGAGGTCAACCAAATAGAACATGGTTAGAAGAGGTAAACCTATAGAGAGAAATTTTTAAACGACCGATTCCACACGACTCAACTCCACAAATGCATTGTCAACGCAACGTCATTGAATGACCATTGTGACCAACGTGGTTTAACAATTGATTAAGTGTTTGTTGGAGTTTTCACCAACGTATCTTAACTTATTATTTCATATCAATGAACGTCTGCAAGGAATGGCAATCGAAATGGCTACTATATTTGATTCATGCTATTTCCTTTTTATTGGAACACCCTGTATATTTTTCAAGAATCTGACAAAGAAATTGTTATTGATTTGTATGCTTATTTTCGCTATTTATTATTTATAAGTGCTTACTAACTTTTGCTGTGCAATTCATTTAGGAAAGTGATGGTCATTTCGAGTAGATGCTATAATTATGCCAAACAAGTAACGTTTACACATTAGCTTTAATGAATATCTTTAGCAAAACAAAGGTTTAAAGTATTTTCCCGCTCTACGGTTTTGTAAAGAATGACACATTTTAAGTACCTATAAGCAAAAAAAAACTCTAGAACAGTTATTGTATCAGACTAAACAAAATTGAAATAGCACAAACCCAACATGGGAACGATTTCAATAGACGTTAGTTGATACAAAAAGGTTTCAATGTACTTCCATAAACTCCAAGAAATACTCGAATAAAATTTACGTCACCGCTCTAGCGCGTAAGGCGTTTAAATCTAAGATCACATACAGCTACTTTTACTGCGCTGCATATTAAAAGAGAGCACAGTGCAAGTAAATTCTAATCTGAACACCTTGCTAACCTTAAGTTGCGGGTGCAACTTGGTTGCTTGCGGTACTTCCTTGCCGTGTGTAGCATAAAAAGTAGCCACGTATGAACAGAATGTAAATAGTTGGTTAATTTTCTTATAATTTGATGAAGTGAATATACATTTATGTAAAAATATAGTTTAATCATGAATTTTCAGTTTATTGAGGATTATTATTAAAGTTTATTAATGTACACCGTGTTACTAAATATGCAGGTAAGAATTTTAATTGAATTGGTTAGTGTGTAGTAGTCGTAACTTGTGTTGTCGACGTTTTCCTTAATACATATAGGAATAAGATATAATCCGAAATTAATTAATTATATTTTAAAATTTGCAATTACAGATGGCTTCAATATGCGTGTACAAAACTTATAAAATTAGTTGAAGAAAATGCATGTGGAACATAGCCCTTTCCAATAAATATTCAAAGTCTACAGCAGCCATTCGCAAAAAGTTTTTGTAGCATACAGTATCTACTTGGCGCAATTTTTGAAGCAAACTCTTCATAGCTGCATTGTTTTCTGTATTTTGTACCCATTTTTGACCCAAATTCTTCTTCCTTTCTATTATTAGACGCCTGCGGAGTCTCCATACTGCTAATAGATATGTTATCATAGCATTGTCTTTTCATGATTGCACCTATATTTCACTTAATATGCAATTCTTATATTCTAATATGAAGAACGCTGAAGCAATGCAGTTGGTGTTGATTGCACGATGTCGAGCGTCGTGTTTGAGCACCATTGTAACTTTTATTGCTCCCGCAGTTTTATAGGGTTGCTGTAGTAGAAGAAACTGTATGTAGCGCACTACCTTTAGGCTATGTGTGAACAAGATACGCAACATTTGCAGCTGCAACTCTAAAAATGCGCTGTGAATGTAGCTGCGTGCAATCTTAACTTGAGGTATCGGCCTTTAAAGAAACAACGGAATTTCTCAAAAAAATCTCAAATTATCTCGGAAGTTAAGAGAGATGGGTATAGGGGAGATTCAAGAAAGCTGATATGAATTGAAAATAGGCATCAAAAACGTAATAATATGGAGGATGTTCAATTAAAGTATAGTTTCTAACGGAAACTGAACACTTTGTATACTCAGGCATATGCAGAACTTGTCGCCTAATAATTTTGTTTGAAAACTTTTTGTTTTAATTGCTCAGGAACGAAATTACCTCGCGCCCATCATACTAGGTGAACATGCTGTATATTTCCAAGACTAAAAACAATATTCAAATCAAATATGTTAATATTTCTAAATTTATAAGTACTAAGAAATACGAGCAGCTACTTGCATATTTATATTTCAAAACAGGTGCACATTCGAAACAGAATATAATAGCTGAATAGGATAAGATCCAGTTTTTTTTTTTTAAGAGCGGAAGCGTATTGGTAGACGACAGATACTTTCCACCGCTACAGAGCATTATATGTGTATTTATTTAACGAGGTAACTCTCTTTAGAAACAAAAAACACGAAACAAACGAACAAACATTGACTTCCTCGGATGGCACGACGAAAGAAGAAACTAGATTTTAAAGGACGCGTAAAAAAACGACTTTAAGGTTTCCTCGACCATATCGTTTTACAAAATGACTCCCTCAATAAAATTCCCATGAAATTTAACCCAGCTCCGATGAACCAAGTAAAAGTAAATCATGGTTGCAGCATCGGCATTGGCGAAGATCGTAGTAAGCGTACCAAAAAAGACAAAATGCAACAGAATTTTTGCATGCACGTGCAATACTAGCGCACCTTCGCGGGCTATTTCGGTGTTAGTGTGGCGATCCGATCGTGTCGATGTTGATTTTATTATGGTCGAGCAGTTATTGGATATGGTAGTTGTTTAAGACGCACCTGTTTCGTGAATGCATACACTTCTTTACGTTAATAAAGGCATCTATCTAATACGAGCGAAACGTATGCTGTTTTCTCATGGTATTTACTATTTAAATTATATATCGGTTAATGCACATAACATGATTGGCTTGTGTTTTTCAGTAATTGATACATTGGATGATCGTATGTTCGTTAAGTATGTACATGCCGTCGTATCTGTTTGAATATGCGCTTTTATCTCTTTACGTATCTTGCGAAATGCACTTTTCGCAAACCTATGGCTTGCAAATTACCTTCTAAAGAACTGCACTATAGCACACCGCGTAAAATATGAAATATACTTCATTTAAACACAATGCTTAGATCTACCTACCGATTTTAGCAATTCTTTGATTTTTGGGAATAAGATGTATATGAAAGAAACCGCGTTTCGTAACCCGATAATACCTGTAGAACTTCCAACTTTGTTCTTTGAAAAATATTTTACACCGAGATAAAGATATTTTCCAGTAACGTAAGAATGGTATTAACTATGAATTCAAAACAGCTGCAAAGCGGTGTTATTGGGAGATTATCCACAGACGATCGCATTCCGTTGTATGCAACTATTTTTTTCCAAAATGTACACGACTCGCGTAAAAATTCTGCCAAATTTATGAAAGTTGTAACCAAAGTTTCGTATTTTGCAACACCTTTCGGTTTTGCAAACAAAAAGCCATCAACATTGTCTTTCGTAACCCGAAAATCCGTAATAAGATACCATCGTAACCCTAGGTGCCGCTACACTTAGGAGATACGTTTGATAAAAAACTGACATGGAACTCCCACACAGACAAAAACGATTATGACACTGTAGGCTACTCAACAAGAACTGGACTCTTAACCCTCAAATAATCTTATGGTCATATACAACAGTTATTAGAACCATGATCGCCTTGCCTTTTCGGTTTGGTACCCAAAAACATCACAGAAGACTGTACAACAACAGCTTCAACAAATTCAGAGACTTGCATGTCTCAACAATATAAGAGTGATGTGTACTTGTCCCACAGCAGCGCTGGAAGTTCTGCTGTTCTTTGAAGATCGTTCCTTAGGTATTTTTCAATTCATACCAAACATTTTCGGTGGCACTTAGATCCGAGTTACGTGAGGACGAAGACCAAACCATTATATTCTGTTGGGTAAACCAATAAAAGCACTATCCCTTTGGAATGTAAAATCGATGTCTCTTCAATACACTGGCCAACAAAATTTCTTGATACGTTATAGCATTCACCCTACTCTCAATCAATTTCAACTGGTCAAAACTACTGAGAGACGTACAACGCCATATTATTTACCCTTTTGGAAATGTATCCGTCTTCTTCAGAGAACCTTTATAGAAAGCCTCTCTTTTGTTTCCAATCGCCCGTTTTTTATTATGCCCTTCACAAACATCAAGCTTTTTTTTTTATTTTGCCCAAGTCAACCAGTTTAAAGTAGAGGTTGGAAGTTGTTTCGGCATCTATTTCAATAATAGTATATTTTAAATGGTTAAAAATTAACATAGGTGACAATGGAGTAAAACAATTGCCAACATGCAATTTTATTTGGAACTTTATATCTAGTTGTCGTCGAGACACATTGTACTTAGAATTCCTCCATCCTCCTATAGTATTATTGAAACATTTCAATTTAAAAATTCACAAACCTGTTCAATAGTATAATATTGAAGAAATTGTGTTCGAAAAAGGACATAAACCTTGTGTTTATGTAGTGGAAAGTTACAAGATTTAAGGTTGGTAGTTATTTTCATTTCTACGTCTTAAAACTTTCATCTAACAATTTTTCATTTTGCCGAAAGAGTGTTTAGGGACATTCCCGGATTCACGACTCTCAATTTCTGTAAATTTAAGACTTTCGTAAAATTTCAAAAATTTCCCACATTTCATCCCGTTAAAACATATGTCTTGTTCTGTATTACTTTCCTTTTCTTCTAAGAAACTATTTTTTTTTCAATAGCATGCTCGTTTTCATTTATTTCTCTCTTATCATTAGTACAGTTAGCGCTATGCTTGATAGTACGTTCGTTTAAATAATTCTTGTTTTCTTTTCTCAACAGTTTACACGGTACATATGTACTTTTTTAAATACCTTATAAAACTCGATTTCAGTTTTATGAATATATTTCTGGCATTTTCTCCTGAGATATATTAAAACCGTGGCTAAAGGACCGTAGTCGTCCTTACGATGCTTTTGCGACTTTCTTCGCAAATGTTAACCAAGTTTCTTTGGCATCATTTGGTTAAAATTCTAGGTCTACCAGTACTTTTTTCCTTTAAAATCGTTGATTCTAGTTTCTTTAACAGTATTTGCCACTGAAGAATTTTCTCATTTTAATTCGATTGCAATTTGCTTTAACGATGAAACGAGAAAGGTCCCACAACTCTGTCATCGATTATGCCCGCATTACATATGTACATACATTTCGTTTCTTAAGATAATAAGTATATGTTTCACGTATCCAGTGAGGATTATGGCGTACCCAGTATCTATAATTGACAGTTCCATGTAAAGTAAGATAGCTTCATCGGAAAATAAGACAATTTAAATAAAATTCTAGTCGTTGTCACACATTATTTCTTCACAAAACTGTAAACGTCGAAATCGTCTTCGCACAACTCGTGAACCAAACAGACTTTATTGGGATAGTTGCTTTTGTGAAGAACTAAATGGCAAACTTCTGTAAATGAACGGGCTCTATCTCCAAAACCAACCATCATAAGTATCCAACATGTTCTTTTTCTATTAAACCCATAATGTTCATAATTTCCAAATAATCTCAACTAAATTTTGATTATAACTAAATTGTGAAAACACTATCCCACTAATTGTGCTACTACAGCTAATACAAAGAAAAAAACACATCTTAGGTATTAGGAATAGTTACCAGGAACGAACTTTTCACGTTTTAAAATTTATATTTTAAATATTTGACATTTTACTCAAAAACTTTCGTATGTAACGTATAAGTGTTATTCAGAGAATATCCAAAAAACGAAAAAAAAACAATTTGCACAACAATATATGTCAGAACTTTTTCAAAGTAATTGTAAATGCTATTAAAATATAGTTTTTTAAAACCATTAATTGATATGTTTTATGATCTTTCTCAAAAAACATTGATTATATTGTTGTTTGAGTATTTCCAGATTTTTGGGACGCACTGTATAAAGATATAGCAAAAGAGGCAGCTAGTTTATATTGATTACAATCGAAGCAATTTAAAAGTTATCTTTAACAATATTATTTCTAGTCCCACTAGAAGCTAATTAGCATTAAATACATTAGCAATTTTCTGTAGCATTGTATTATACGTCAGATTAAACGAAATTACTGCACATGTGTGTATCTATTTCATTATAATATTTATATAAGTGCTTCCTTGAAGGTCACCTATTTGGTACTCAACATAAATAAAATTATACAGTATTAAAAATAGCCAGCTGTACAGGTATTTTCTCGTAACTAAACTTTCGAAGTAATTCTATAAATCAGTTTAAATAAAAATCCAGTATTTTAAGTCACTTCGAACGTCATTTCGTTAAAATTCCTTACGTCACTGCTGGGATATGTTAAACTGCGATTTTAAATTTCCAACAGTTCATAAAAAATTCAATTACATCGAAGAAGCAGAATCGCAGTAAACTTTCTGGCTTACAAAGAAATTTCCTAACGAATGCACATATCGGACGTTATTGAATTCGTAATTAACATGCCTACATTTATTTTTATTAAAAAACGGAAAAGCCGGTGAATCCCTTTACATAACTAATGTATGTTGCAATATTCCCTATTGACCCTGGCATTTGAATATGGGAAAAAAGTACCTAGTTGCCGAATGACTAACCTAAAGAAAAAAGTAAAATCACCATTTTATCTCGTACTATTATTATTATTATATACTCTGTAAGACTACGTGAAATGTGACGTGGAAGTGAACGAAGCTCAATAAAGCAACAAATAAAGTGAGAGAGAATTAATGGTATATATCATAGAGAGCCAAAGTGAGATTATATAATTTTGGAAGTGGTAGCTTTCTCGAACGATTGATTATATATTTATAAAACAAAATCGCCGGCAAATTGTCGGTATTGAGAAGAGATTTTCAAATCAAAATTTCAATTTCGTGCCATAGTTCAAATTGCTTCTGGCAACGATTGCGGAAGTCATATATATGTTGTGTATATACTGTATTAACACGCCATTCGATGCAGCGACTACTTTTAGATCTACCAAAGAAGTCCTGCGATACGTACAATTACCGATAATGTCTTAATACGTTATGTCACCAACCGGTCTCCCCGTGGACAGTCTAATAATAAAACACAAACATGTGATTTACCGCCAGTGATTCACTTAAAAATAATATTTATTCTGTAATTGTTATTTAGTATGTGTGCGAATTTTACCGTAATTGAAAGTGTTTTCTATATCGACATCATAACGTGTGACGTAGGAACAAACCCATTATTTTTACTTTCGACGAAAATTTTCCATCAAATAAAACGTTTACACAATGTTCTTTGGAATTATCGGTATAGCTGTATTAATTATTCAAATACCTGGAAATCCTGTAAAAAATGTGTGGATTTTTGCCTTCAAATGTTATTGAATGTTTGGGAATGTAATTCATTCCGAATATGTTAAGAATGAATTATTAGTATTTCATCCACTATTATACAAATATCCAAGTATAATCCATCAGAGAAAAAACCTATTTGTCGCTGACGAACACGGAAAAAAGATAACAAAAGAGTCAAAACTTTACTTTAGATGTGTAAATTGTCCAAAAGTTAAAGTTATCTCCTTATGTCTCTGCTTAACTTAATTTCTGAAGCTGGGAAGTATGGTGTAATGCAACCCATTAATTTCTCATCATTCCTCTGGTCTGAAGCCCTTAAACATCACTTATTTAAAATAGGAAAACCCGATAATCAAATCTATCGCCTACGCCAAGAAGCATTCAATAGATCATTTCTAGCACCTTCTGAACTGAAGGAAGAAGACTCTGCGGTTTATTAAGATCCTCCAACTATTCTAATGCCCACAAAGGCATCTTGTTACTATAGATCTACCAAGGTCGCAGTGACTAAAGGCACCTGTACCATAACCCAACTATAATCATTTCTTTTTATATTGATATATGCCTCATTATTGTTCTGGTGCAGCTACCGAAATAATAATGCAGTATTACAGGATATATCACTTGTGTTAAACATATTTACTAGCGGTAAGCAACACATAAGTATCGGCACCCTCCGCACACAAGTTTAATTAATTATATAATAATTAGTCCGGGACGGCCGTTTCGAGGACACGAA
>LR737383.1:20952095-21111867 GCA_902655005.2 Marronus borbonicus | reverse complement strand
TTCGTGTCCTCGAAACGGCCGTCCCGGACTAATTATTATATTACTATATAATAAATTAAACTTGTGTGGTGCGGAGGGTGCCGATACTTATGTGTTGTTTACCATACTACGCCACAGTCCTCGCTATCATTATATTTACTCGCATTTACTAAATATATTAAACGTTACTAATTAATGCAAGTACAACTGGCAGTTGGATATAACACTGATAAATATGGGTGTTTCTGCACAATCGTGTTATATTTTGTATATAGGTATCACAACGTATGAATAATGAAATATGAACGATGTTCAATTTTGTTTTTACACCTTTTCAGGCGTTTTCCCTTTTCTTTATCTCCTACACTAAATATCAATTTGTTCTTCTTCACAACAAAAACTAAAGGAAAAACTTTAAAACTTTTTGTCAATTTTATAAAAGCTTTCCTGCTAGAGATCTTTAATGGTAAATTGTCAAAAAAATTTTAAGATTCATTCAAAACTGTTGCTGCATTTTTCCTTCACTTTAAGTAACGAGGATATCGTCCATTGCTAGCAGCTGCAACACTCGCGTGTTTTCAATTTTATGCTTTATAAGAAAGAATATGAAGGATTTCCTTAATTATATCATAAATTATTATTATTTTTTAGGTTTCCCTGTTTTATTTTTACTTTTAGGTCTGGCATTCTTTTATTCATCTCGCCAATTCGTTGATCAATAATTTCTTCAATTGATTTCTCAAATTTACTTACATCTTTCTTAACCAATCGTCCATACTGCTTTCCATATTTGTTAGTAGCTATGATTTGTGGTCATACATTGGTATTGGTGCGGCAGCATTTTTTATTAAGGCTCCTCTGATTTTCTTTAGGAGTTATTAATATATTCTGTTATTTACTATTCACTTTAATCACATATACTTCTTTATCTGTACTACAGTATTACTTTTCATCTTTTCTTCTCCTAAAACCATCATTTTAGTTTTTCTGTCTGAATTTGGATGATATATATTTAAATTGTTTATGAGTTTTGGTCTGTACTTACTATATTATTATCATGTCATCCACCAAAATCTCAAAATTTTTAAATGTCCGCTGCATACCTAGTGTTAGCTAAAAGGCAAATTTTCTTCGATCGTGCTCACAAAGCCAGAGATTTAAGAGCCTATATTTATTGCAATAATAATGTATAAAAGTTTGTTATCAATTAACATGCAACATTTTATGTTATTTAAGCAAATTTTAGCTTGCGTTTATATGTTATAAATTATATATTTCAAACTATACCAGATAATGAGACCTTTTTAATCATAATCAATTGTTTTGTAAAGTTTTACTAAACAGCAAAAGTAATGATTGTTTATAATTGATCAGAGTGATCCAAAATAAATGTATTAATGTAACTGTATCGTATTGTAGAGTCCATACGCCCTTGTTACTTGTTTAAAATTATTCTTAGAAGTTTATTTTATCAAGTTTCATTCAACTAGAAATTCCAATAGAACATATATACAAAGTTGTTGTATAAAGATTCTTCATATTGGCTAGGAATTACGTAAAGTAGTCACCGTTGTATGTAATTATTCAAAGCCGCAACTTATACAATACATAAATAAATAACTATTGACATTCTTCTGCAGAACACTCAAAGCTCTCGAAAATATATATTCTTTGTTGTAAACAAAGCACTGTATGTAACAACGTATTTGTCGCATTAATTCGCATTAATTGTATGATAACTTTTTCGTTTCAGCGTACGTTAGGCAAGTCGTAGAATTCTGCGAACTTATTTATACAGTTTATTCTAATTTATGTTCTTCAAAAAGTTTATATTTAGTGACTAACGTGGATTCGTGGAACTCCTTAATGCGAAAATTTGAATGATTATTATTAACTAACCGGGCGGCTAATGTTCATATGTTTCAATGCATAATCGCATAATCTTATATCCCACATGCAAGGTTTTTGCTTCAAGTAGTCATTGGTAACTTTTGGTATAAATAAAAAGCCCTTGTCACAATAATATTGATTAACTAAACATGTATTCTCTGTAGAAGTTTCAAAGAAGAAATCCTATAAGCTTACTTAGAGAAAAAAAATATATTACCAGGGTAGTCTGAAAAGTTTCAAGTCTTAACATGAGATGGCGTTACTTGTCAGAAACATTCCGTTATTATAATTGTGCATATGTTGAAAATTTCGAGCATGTTGGACGCTTGGTTGTTGCTTAACAATCGTTCGAGCCAGTCGATATTAGTATTTCTGTAAAGAATGGAAAAATACGCGAATTAAAGCCGAGATAAACGCTGTTCACGGGAACTCTACACCATTAATCTTGGCCAGCTGAATTTAAACATGGTGGTACCAGCTTGATCGACAAAACGGTCAAAAACTGCAACCACTATCGATAACGTCAGAGAAATTCGCCAAATAGTACTAGATAACCGTCGAATTAAGATCAGAGAGTTAGCAAATGCTGTAAAATGAATTCTTTAACAGCTACCACCGCAGAAAACGTGAATTTCTCTATGTAGAAAACGACTAAAATTCTATGGAATACACTGACAAACACACCATGATTTGCGAAAACAAAATCAAACGTAACAATCTTAGATAGTGCAAATGTTATAAAATCAAACACATACAATGAATGAAACCGCAAACAAACCTACAAGAAAATACCGCAAAACATCGCGCTGTATGCGCTCAATTTGAAAGAAACGAACACGTTAATTGCTTTTCCAATATTCACATTTTGCTTGACCATAAGACGATGAATCCAGAATTATATTTTATTGTAGAATAATAGAATAAATTGATTTTGAAATTCAAAAACATCTACTCATACTGTTTACTGAAAATAAATCCGCATATCCATTACCTTTCGTAACAAACATTGTAGTGTATGTTGCCCAGCATTGTGTGTATTCTACGCCATATATTCTTTTATTAGCTTAGGTATACACTTGTCCTCTCACATGCATTAAGATCCGCATAAAAAAATCTGAAAGCCGCAATAATTGGTGACAATAAGTGCGATTAAGTTGTGTACTATGTTATTTCTAGTTTCTAGTAAAATTCATCTTAATTTTGAAAACTGTATGTTAAAAGTTTGTGTAAAAATATAACGAAAATAAAGTTTGTTACGTGGACCGCGAAAGAAAGCATTGAATTAAAGAAAATCAGTACATAGCCGGCCATGAGTGAATATTACACCTTAAACCTAAAGGGTTCGAACCCTGTATTCTGAGACTGTTAGCATAGCGCGTTAGGCAAATAATAGTCTTCTCTGGTGTAAAAATGTTGTTAGTATTAATGATGAAATAAATACAATACTTACTAAATCCAAGGCTTTGGTTATATAAAACAATATATTCAACTACATCCATTGTACTTGTTTACTAAGGGGTAAATCTTACAGCAGCAACCCGTACAAAGAATGTCTGAAATGAAGCTTAATGATTCTCAATCAAAAGCGGATTGTCACTTTTAAAAACGGGAATAACTCCAAAGAATTTTAAGATACCCATCGAAATTTTCAATAATTTATCACTAGATGAATTCACAACATAAGTATTTTGATATTTCACAAATACATATGTTCGCTGTTAAGATGATTTTTGCTTCATTCGTTGAGCTGAAAATCTATTTCCAATATGTTTACTTTTCTTAGAATGCAAGTTATATACAGCTCAAATTGCGCTAATAAACATTATCAAGAATACCAGTCAACACTGCGTAATACGCCCGAAAAAGATTTGTATCACATCATACATTTTTGGTTATTTGGAGTAAGTGTTAAATTTTATCGTTTTTCTAAAGGCAAAATGTCTTAGATAAATGACTTTAACATCCTGTGCAGTCAGCTAAGATTTTACATTTTCCATATTTGTTATCAACCTCAATTATTCTAATGATTCCGATCCAATCAATCAAATAAATATAACCCTCAGGTACATTGTACATTGCAAACTTTATGTTATAAACTACCAGATTTTCATCGATAAGTTAAAATGGCTATAAGAAATGATTTATAATTTATAACCAAAAATAAACGATTTTCTTATATATGCAGGCATTTACAAATAGCTTGACAAACATAAAGTGGGTTTGATTAAATGGCTCGATGGTCGAGTCGTAAGAGAGCTTGTTCTTGACTGAGACACTGTTAGACGCTGTGTATTCGTCTCCCACCAGGGTTAAGTTTTAGATTTTCCTGGTGACTCCCGTACAGTACCCAATCACCATTCGCATGTTAGAGAATAATTGACTACGCTTCACCTTTTATGGCGAACAAGTGATAACACACAGAAAAGTGCTTTCTTAAAACAAGAATATCTTTCTTGGGTCAAGTATAATATATATATATATAATATAAAACATTTTCTTTGCTTAAGTATTTAACTTCGTAAGTCAAATGTACGAGTTTTTAGTTTTAGAAAATAACTTGATCCAAATATGTCTTTTAAAGTTATTTTCTGAATTGAAAGAAAAATAATTTCGACTGAAGGAAGGCAACCCCTTTAGAACAAGAGATCATTCCCATGATAAGAGTAATTACAATAAAAGTTTATTTTAGGTATCGTATTTCTTGTTTCAAAAAAATATACGCCTGATAATAAAATCAATTGAAATACTTCGAATAAGAAACTAATTTCTCAACTAAAACTAAAAACATGTAGTTGCCTACATTAAATAAGCACCTCGATAATAAATAAGGTTCCTCGGCATAATTCTAATGACGTAGTTGTCATAACAATCGATAAATGTTATGAAACTAATAAAGCAAATGTTTTGACAAACCCATTGGAGTACATGTTAAAGCATAATTATCTGAAGAGTACTCACTTAATACCACAAAAGGTTACATAATTAACACTATTGAGTTTATTACCACAATTATCGGATTATAAGATGATGTAAATATAGCCAAGAAAAAACAAAGAGCAGAGAGGGACATTTACTTATAAAATACATATATCCAACAAAAACAAGTAAGTATAGAAAAATCCTATAAAAGCCTTTAAGGTACACCGTGCAAATAGAACATTTTCATCTATTATGTTGATATTTCACTGTTCATACATACAAATACATTAATAAGCGTACCAGCTAATCTGTTAATTAAACTTGCTAAAATTCGGCGTCACTACACCACCCACCTCACACCCTGACCTTAGGTACAGTACACACTTAAGAGGATGTTGTGAGAAGTACCCCTAATGGCGCTTTGTGCTTTGACAATATTTGCATTACCGACTGTCAGTACTATTCTTTAGTCGATGTCTACCAACATTCCAAAGATTCATCGACTAGTGTTGCTTGGAAAGGTGTTGAAAGTGAGCAAGTTTATGTATTTGGGAAATCGTAGATGGGAAAACGTGTGCAGATATCGAAGAGAAGTTGAACACACCATCAGATGTTGGTTTAATGAATTTAGACGTGGTCAAACATCCGTCCTTGATGAGGAGCGACCAGGTAACCTGATTGAGATGACTGCGGATAACATGATCAATAATGTTCATGATATCGTCTGCTGACAGTTGATCAAATCCCTTAAAGCAATGTATGGGCTTGTTTAAGCGCCAGGATGGATAGATCACTACATGACCAAAATCAATCGGTAAAATGGGTTTTCCCCGGCAAATGTGCACCATTAGCTGGAAAAGATATGGCGACGATTTTTTGAGATTCATAAGGCAGAATCTTAATTGATTATTTAAAGAAGGGAAGGACAATCACTGAGCAGTACTAAATTTGTTGGATAGAATCAATACTGAACTAAAAAGAAAAGGGTCTCTACCGACCCAATCATCGGTAATTACGACAACAAAACTAGTCCAGATATGGTACGAATTCGTACCCCATTCGATATATTCCCCAGATTTGGCCCCTTTGGCCCCTATTTTTTTAAGCTTGAAAGAATGAAATGAAGAGGTCATCGTGGAAACACGGGGCTGCTTTACAGAGTTCGACGAATCCTGTTATTAGAATGGCTTAAAAAAGATTAAAACATCGCTGAACTATGTGTATAGATATAAGGAGATTATGTCGAAAAATAAATTTACTAATTGCAAAATTTACGTAGACACGTTAGCATTCATTACAGAATGGAAAAGTCCAGTATTCTCCGATATTTTTTCAAATTTATATAGTTAATATCTTTCAGTTGAGATAAGTTATTTCTAAGTTTGTTGTAAACGCTATTCGCTGAAAAGTCGAGTTGTTGACGTACGTATGAGCTTGTCTAGCAGTAAATTCAAAGGACATCATTTAACGCCAAAGTACATAACATTATTGGGGAAAAGGAAGTAAACGTGGAAATGTATTTTATAATTTTCTACCATCCCCAAGCATTGGTCCATTTAAAACAAATTGACTTAATGTCTATTAGCGGTGGCTAAACTGTGGTTTTTCTTATTTTATTTTATTTTTTTTCACAAATGAAAAGTCTCAAATAAATCAGTTCACTCTGAGGGAATAAACCTGATTATTTGCAATGAATTGACGTTTATTATGAGCAAATTAATTCGTCGTAAATGAACCGAAAATAAATCTGTTCATTTGGTAATATTTTTTTGAGCAGTATCACTATTCCATATGCATATGAGAATGATTAATTAATCTTATAAACACATAAGTGGCGGGGAATTTTAAAGTTAATAGCATTCTCTTTTTCATTTGATCACTCCCTCTGCCACACACGTTCACATAAACAACCATTCGCCCGAACCACACACGCAAACAATCTGCAATTAATTTGTCACTTCCGCTTTTTTTTCCTTTTGACTACGAAGGTATCGGTATACTAAATTATAGATCAGCGGTAGCGGGTGGTCAGCGAAATACGACATTTTCAACACATCACGTCTGTTTTGTACCTACCGGGTAGAAGAGAGGCTTATTAGCACTCGACGGGAAATATACTTTCAGCACCACATATTTTTAGAAATATTCATACTTTTTGTATTTATTTAAAAGCATGTACAGATTGTATTGTATTACCTGGTAGAGTATCCAAGTTTCATTTATTAAAAAGATATCTAAAGACAATGCAAAGCCTGTTCTCGACATGTATTTTATTGTTTCCGTACGACAATAACCGTCTGCTTTCTTTTTTGTTCTTGGAAAATTATTGGAAAGCCCGCTCATAAATGCTAATAAGAAAAGAGTACATGATAAATGTAACGTATACGATTTATACACGCGCCTTTTTGAGACAATTTAAATTTATTTTTCTTCGCATATATTTACATATAATAACACTATAGAAATGGCAGATGGAGTATGACGTTTCTGCATACAAAAGAGTGACAAACTTGAAGTCCTTTTTGCCTACAATAACCGCTTAATAGTTCTATGAGTCTCCTAACCTGTACAGTTACTCTTGTTTCTATTCATTTTAAGTTAAAAATAGCACGATTTCCTAGAAATCAACTAGAATCTAATAGTGTTTATTACTTTCTATGGCCAAGCATACTGATTAACCTTCGATTGATGTTATATTAGCTCGATGTCTTATATTCTTGTATACTGATGGGTAAAATGTATTAATCACTCTTCTTGATTATATCACTTGAACAATAGAATATTCATTGGTAACACGCGTTCGTCACCATTAAAATAGTGAACTGTTTGCTTTCATTAATCACGTCGTCACAATGACAACGCGCGTGAGGTGCTTCCTAGATTGAAAAACTATTAGCTTATTGTTGTTATCGTTTTTGAAGTAATTCTCATTATATCTACCACATCTGCTGCTGGTATATTCCCGTCGTCTACTTGTATACACTCATTCTCGTTTAAGAACATTCAAACACTTAAACGAAATGATTCATGTAAATATTGTGCCTGCATATACACAACATCGTACGACGCGATCAACTCTAACCACAAATATTGAAACCAATAGCATGTAAATGACAAATCGAAACAACCCACATCATTACATAAGGAGAACTGCCAAATGTTTACATATGTACTTATGTGTGTCTGTAAGGTGCAGACATATTGTCGCAGGGAAGTGTAGAATGATCAACATTCTTTTGCTAATTGATAACCACAATTTTGTTCTTTCTCTATGCGCTATTAGTCATTCTTCATTCAGGCTTCTATTTTCTGTCATGCTATATTATGTACACATATTATACAGACTGTCCATGAGAAACTGCATTTATCGATATGGTATTTGTTATTGAACTAAAATTATCAAACATTTCCAGTTATGCTGGAAGCTGCTGTTTGTTTGGTAAAACCACTATGTTGGTATTTCTGGCCATATTTGCATTTTTAGAAAATTTTTGGCAGACCGACAAAATGATTATCTTTCAAGATAATTTTGCAGTTAGCATTTCTTAAAGACCTATAAAAGCACTCATTTGGGTGCGTTTATAATCATTATTGCATTGCACCTTTTAACGGATATTTTTCAACTTTGTCCCATTACGTGCATAACTAAAAAATCAATGTGACAATTTGAAGTTATGGTTAAATTAACAACAAACATTTTATTATACGGTAATTATATTTACAATACCATAATAAATATTTTATTATGAACAAACTAATATTCTTTGATTTTGATATTTTTAACTATTCCTTGGAAATGTGCATGTTTATATTAACCTTTGAATTATCTTTCGACTTCATAATTATACCATGTACAGTAGAGACATTCTGTTCATTCTGTTTCTTTATGTAGAGTTTCGAGCGGTGATTAAACACTTATTTTTAAAAGGCTTAACACCGAAAGAAGTTCATGACACGTCCGCTCCTGCGTTAGCAACTGTTCGCAATTGGGTAAATGAGTTTAAACGTGGCCGTACATCCACAAAAATGAACATGGTTTTGAACGTCCAGTGGAAATGCCTACCCCCGAAATGATTGACAAAATCTGCAATATGGTTTTGATTGACAGTATTTTCAATTTTGCGCGAAAAATTGAGTGTAACAAAATCTCGGTAACACGGGTGCCGCGTTTGCTCTCAGTGGAGAATAAAATCAATCATGTAGGCTGTTTTGACGCTTTTCCTCGCTCCCCTCCGTCGATACATAACGATGGAGGAAACATGGATACACTACTACACTCCGGAGACAAAAGAACGGCCACAACATTGGCTTTTTGAAGACGAACGGGCTCCGAAGAAAACGAAGACGGTGTAATCGGCGGGCAAGGTGTTGACCTCGGTTTTTTGGGATACATGCCGAATCATCTATACCGATTACTTGAAAAAAGGATAAAAAGTAATTGGTTATAATAAGTATTATGCGTCGACATTGGACCGGTTGAGTGAAGAAATTGAGAAAAAGTGTCCTCATTTAAAAAAGAGAAGGATCCTCTTCCATCAAACCAAAGCACGGGTGTACACCTGCGTAATTTCGATGGCCAAAATTATGGAATTAAATTTCGAACTAGTACAACATCCACCGTATTCACCGGATTTGGGTCCTAGTGACATCTTTTTATTTCCATATTTGAAAGAATGGCTCGGCGGACAACGATTCACGTCGAACGAGAAAGTCATCGCCCAAACAGATGCCTATTTTGAGGACCTCCCAAAATCCTACGTTTTGGAGGGCTTAATAAAGCTGAAAAAACGCTTGTAAAAGTGTCGAGATTATGTTGAAAAATAAATAAAGATCTACAGAAGATTGTTTGCTTTTCTATCTTTTTCTAAGGACTTATTGAACGACTCTCGTATTTCCCATGGTATTAACACCAATAAGACTATTAATATGATATGGTAGCCATTGCAATAAGTTAAGAAAAAGACGTTTATGTGCAACTTTTTTAGAACGAAGGTTGTTATTTAGTTTACAATTATAAACAATGTACGCACGTTTAAATTATACAAACAAGGACTGTTTAAATTTGTTTACTACTTGTGGAGAATACAATAAAGTTATATCAAGAACATGCGATACTTTTGCCGTTCGATATCCATCAGAAGCCATTACCAAACACAGTTAAATGAATAATATAGAATTTGAAAAGTTTGGGATCGATCAAGACAAAAATTCAAAAATGTAGTTTTTGCGAATTTATTTTGAATACGAATTTTAGTAGTCTTATTGAAATTTTATTGCTTGGCCCCTAAGGTCTTCCGACCTAAACCCCTTGGATTCTTTTCTTTGGACCCATTTGAAATAGCTGGTTTACAGTGTCGAAGTAAATACATGCGAACAATAACTTGATTGTAACTAACTTTTGTTTACTACATATTTTGTTCAAGTATATCTATAGTTAAATGTAGTGTCATCAATTGAAAAATATAGGTACTATTAATATGACGGGTGCACAATATTCCGGCATAAATTCCCATTGCTTACTTCGTCATGTCTTAATGAGTATGATTTGCAATTCGTTTTGGTCCTAGCATACAATAAAAGATACACTGACACCGATCAATCCCTTTATTTTACCAACGTTCGAGCGCAATGAACGACGGCACTTCTTTAAACACAAATCGCCTCCGCGTCCCATTCGGGTAAACAACGACTTAATAAAATATGTATTAATTGTAGCGCCTTTGTTGTTTCGTTTTATATAGCGTATGTATGTATGTAAATGTATACAGTACATGTAATTTGTATAGTACTCAATGCCAAAACAATGCGTCTGACTCACAGCGAACATAACTAAAATGCATTCCTAAACGGACAATGCCAATTTTTTATGGATTTCGTAAGGCGGATTATTGAACTTCTAATAACGAGGTGTTATATTAATAGACGCATTAGTATGTCGCCAAATTATATTAATTGCAAATGTACCGAAATAGTGTAAGTTTCCTTGAACTTAAACTTGTACATTGAACTCATTAGCATTAACTGGATTTTAAAACCATGACTTGAATTTGAGCATAAATCTTTTGTAGGGTTTAACCTGTTAAACTCTATTCTACTTAAAATACTAATTTCTACCATAAAGGGAACATACGGGTGGCAGTCTATAACGTATATATATCTTTATTGCATACAAAAAAAATCAATAACAAATATGTTCAAAATTAAAAAAAAAACAAAAGTATAAAGAAAAAATCACTAAAAGGCAACATATCAAATTATGCAATCATACACACCATGATTAAAAATTAGATTTTTTTAAAATTGTAGGCTGTAACAGAATCAATGGCATATAATAAGAAAACGGTGACAGAACATAAGCTTTACATAGTTTTATTTTAATATTAAAATATAAATAGTTTTTATAAACATACAATTGTCTCAGATTTAGGAAAACTGTCTTAATGTATTTGGTAATTTGCTCTTGATATCGAAACGTGTTATCAATCCATAGACCCGAGCTGTTTGATTTGCTAACGACCGGAATCTTTTAATTATTAACCACAATGCCAAACACTTGCGCCAATTCCTGACAAATACTTCTTACCAAAGAGAATAACATTAAATTTTTTCGTTAGTTTGTAGATTTAGTGTAATTGAATCATTATATAGTAATAAGAGATCTTCATTTATAAACATCATCGCAGTGCGCCATTCCTGTGGCGAAATGGATATATATTATTGTGCGGCATCGACATAAACGTGAGCCAAGCAATGTTTTATGCGTTTAGTTGAAAATGGCGTATATATTAAGCACAAAATAGGACTCAAAATCGAACCTTATGAGACACCTTTAGTGATGGCAAGGGTCCTAAAATAATTTTATATTTTGGAGAGCCCTTGTATATGTGACATTATACAATTAGCGATACAACTAGGAGGAAGTTGATCAGGAGAATTTAGAATGAGCAAACGTATAGAGCACGGCGATAATCTAAGCTCCCTACTACTTATGATAATAATGGACAAATTAGTAAAAAGGATTAAGGGTAAGGGAAGCCAACTAGACACAATAATAGGATGCAAAACCCTAGAACCAACAAAGGTAAATAACTTACTACTTAGTGTTAATGAAAAGAATGCAGAAGCATAAATGGAAGAAAAAATATATAAAAATGAAAATAAACACTGATAAGACAAAATTAATGGTAGTCAACGAAAGAATTAGAGAAGATCAAAGCAACAACGTCATAACTTACATATAGTTAGAGGGAGTACGCGTATTTAGGTAGCATTATTTCAAAATATGGAAAAATAAATACAGAAATAATAAACAACAATCAAATAAATCAACAAGACTATAGTACTCATTAAATAAGACCATATTAGGACATAAATAAAAATTAGGGGTGAAAATTGAAATTCACAACTTGATAACGGTACCAACAATAACATATGCCGCCAAAAATTTGACAATACAGAAAAAGCAGGAAGACAAGATAAACACAATAGAAATGAAACGTTTTAGGAAAATAATAGGGAAAGCAAAATGGGATAAAATTAGAAAGGAAAACATAAAAGGGAAAACGAAAAAATACCAATAACGGATAAAATAAGTAAACAACAAATGCACTGGTATGGCAACATAATAAGAATTAATCCAAAAAGATAATGAGTGCAGGAGAAACAAGAAAAAGCAGCAAAGGCAGACAAATGAAGCAATGCATAAACCAGATAGAGGAAATGGAAAGAAACAAAGGGAAGATATTGGAAGAGATAAACACAATCCAACGCCTGAAAAGGCAAAAGGATAGAGACGACAAGAAGAAACAGAACTAATCAGTGACTTACTAAATAGAATTAGAAAGTATTCTAAGTTAGAAAGCAAAAAGGGTTTAAAAATAACATGCCAAAGTAAAACATTTAATAATTTTTTGTTAGCTGTGAATCCGTAAAAAAGTGGAAATATTCTACATTTATGTAAAAAATAATAAAAACAAGTATTTTTCAAGAAGAGAATATGTAGAACCATCTCTAAGTCCTTTCCACGTTTGTAAATGTTAACCGTTATGTAAGAAATACTAAAAATCGTAATAAATCACGTACTCGAATACTGTGGCACTAGAACACTGAAACACTCCACTATTACCCTTATCGTTTCACTAAAATTTTGCTTTATTTTCAAGGTAAAAAATTAACATTTAACAGCACACCTCACGGCGAGCAGTGCTAAACTGCTAAAACCCGTCAGCTAAAAGCGTCTCCTCAGTTCATCGAGTAAGGGAAGCAATCTCTTAAATGAAATTATACGAGCACCACTTCTTCAATTTCTTGCGTTTTTAATCGGAAGGATAAGCACTCATGAAAACGAAGAAATGATCAAAAGAAAAAAGCAATAAAAATAAAAAGGTCTGAAAAAAAGAAAAATTAAATTTTTCAAATCAGAGTGATTGGGTCAACTTTCTATAATTCTAAATGAATATCCAAAACACATTTGAAAACAATTGTTCTACAATTTGATAACTTATTGACCAAACTTCGTACAAAATCAATTAAACAGCATTATTTGGCAAGAAGATGCAGCACCACCGCATAATGTTTTAGCGATTCGAAAACATTTGATTTGGATAGGCATTGTCGGGACAATGACTACCCAACAGACTAGATTTAATGACACCAAATTGTTTTTGTTTTTTAAGTAATATCAGACGTGCATAGACAACAACGGAGATCAGTTTGGGCAATTTCTTTAAATTTAAATTAAGTGACGGAAAATAAAGAAAGGATATTTAATTGAAAAGCGTTGGGCGTGTTTTCCTTAGCAATTTTGATGGTTATCACTAAGCCTGCAGAAACGAGTTGCGCTTCACGAAATTAGCAAAGACTACACAGACTCGTGTTTATCCGTCTCATGAGAACGGGTTCGTGTTGCTTATTGGTTTCCGCGAGAATCGACAAAACACGAGTCTGTCTAGTTTCTGCTAATTTCGTGAAGCGCAACTTGTTTCTGCAGGCTTAGTTTCACTAAAGTTCGCCACTTTGCGTGCGCTTCACAAAATTATCAGAGACTAGACAGACTCGTGCTTTTTGTCGACTCTCAGGGAAACCAGTAGGCAACACGAACCCATTCTCATGAGGCGAATAAACACGAGTCTGTGTAGTCTCCGCTAATTTCGTGAAGCGCATGGAAAATGGCGAACTTTAGTTATCAGCAATTTAATCGTTGGAAACTAGACACTGTAACCTTCGTTTGAAACCTTTTCTTTTTCTGCCATGCCTTATTCAATGTGGGAAGCTCATTTTTATAAAGAAGACTGTAAATTGTTCTCTCAGAATTCACAGAATTTTTTACAGTTTCATCGAAGATAGCTGTCAAAGACTGCAGTCTTGAGAGGAATAATCCGCTTTCTTATCCGCTTATCCGCTCTCTTTACACTCTTTTATACCACGATCTCTTTAGCCTTTAATGGCTACTATTTCTTTACCAATAGCAATAATAATCTTTTTTGAATTAGACGTGATAATCGAGAACAACCACTATTCGAGTTTGAGTTTTTAATAATTTCTTTGTTAATTTTGGTACGTCTAAACCTATTAGTTTATATTGAAAATACTTGTTCATTGAATCTAGGAATCATATAACTTATTAATGCTAACACTGTCTTCTCTTTCGGATACGATAGATTAACTATAAATCAAATGCCCATATAAACGTGGTACGTATCCGATGGAATGATCTTTTCCACATGGTATATGTTTTACCTTTTTAATATCAATTAAAAGAAAATAACGCTTTCGTAGTTATAAGTAAAACCGAAAAGCAATAATAATAATAATAAACAATTGAATCAAAAATTCTCTGTGTGAATAATTCATCATAAACAAACTCTTTGAAAATATTCGGCACAACAACTTTGACTTTTTCAATGTCTTGTAAGGTAACGCCTTTTGCGCAATAAATGAGCCTTCTTATTTAGTAAATACGGATGCTGATTGGTCCAGTTATCTTGGATGTATAATTTCGAAACGATCCAAGTTATTTATAACTAATCAATTGTCTTTTAGTTGGAATTAAAATGTGTTACTGCAACTTTATGGTTATTTAATGGTTTTGGCTATAAGCTGCAATTGAAATTTTACTTCAGATTAAATTTGTCGCTTATTTTCTTATAATCAAAGGAAATACTGTGACTGTAAACTTATTTTGTTTTCTGCATATTTGTTAATAACGTAATAATTTATATGAATACAATTATACTTTTCCTCCATTTTCAGATTCATAAATTGTATATTTTACGTTTTAATTATGTTTATAGAAACGAATTTAATTTTATCAATACCACAACGTTTAAATAAATATCAAACATTTTCTTATCAACAGCATATCAAAAATGTAATGTTGGATTATATTATTTATGCGTTCTTTTTAAGGTGTAAGGCATACAGGATGTTCCGTAATTTTAAAGATAAAATAAACATAACTATTGTGTCATTGTCATTAACAACAAATGACCCAATTATTGAATGGACATTTTTCTAGTATAACAACTAACCGTAATTTATATCTTTTTCAGATACCACAACGCCGACCACCATGAATCCAACCTCGTCTTCGCACTGCACGCAACCGTCATGGCAAAGCGCGCCTTACACACCGTACACACCTCCACAATCTTCAACCTTCTACGAAGGTCAATCGGATTTTTCGCACAATTCGACGCTACACTTACCTACAGGTAAAGGAAAGGAAATGACAAATTTAGCTTCAGTATTCCACCACAGGATAGCACCTACGTACATATGCATGCCTATACTTATGTTCCGCATTAACGAAATACCTCCATCAACTCGATATCCTCAATCGACCACAATTATTCGGCGTGGTGGTAGTGGTGAAATAATTGATAAGGTATTCGAACATGCAAAAACGGCTACAGAAGTATTTATGTCAACTGAATGTGGTTTGTTGGTCAATAAATTCTCGAGTAGGATCTATTTGAGCTTATCGTGCGGGACGTTAGTGCAATGTGAAGCTATTAATATGGGTATCCAATTTTGTTTTCGATTTTACCCAAACGATAATCTGAAATTTGATCGTGTAACGGTAAAAGTGGAGATCGTATTTTGCTGGTTATTCCTTTGTGTATGATTTTTACTTCTCAAATATCACCACCGCAATCCTTGGAGCACTGATTGCTTGCGTCTTTGTGAATATTCGCATATACAAAGTAGTAGGTACGGGTAATACAAAAATTTATTTAGAAAAAGTTTCAAGTACCCACATACCCTGTTATCTTTACGCTGTGCGAAACTGTATGTCAATATTTTCAAAAGGACCCCTTCTGCAATCGAAGAATCTTTGGGATTCTGAAATATTTATTGAAAAGTAGCAATAGTTAGATGTTGTTAGATGCAATATCTCCAAGTGTATTCCAGGATATCTTCCCAAAACCTATACTACAATCGTTTACATAAGTGCAGGGTTGGGAAAAATCAAAACAGTTTCATTTGTGAACTTAAAGCTGAATATGATACAGCTAAAGTACTTTTTAAATGTTTGCAAAAACTGCAAAATGCATCCCATATTACCTATTACAGTAATACTAATTTGTGGGACTTTACTTATGATATGCTGTCGGTAACGGCGGTGAAAGCAAGTTACTTCATCAACATGCTACTTAGAATAAATTCGTGATTTAAGCTCTAACCGCGGTCAAATTAGTGTGCTATACAAGCATCTCAAATAATAAACAAGCTTGAGTGAAATCTAACAAAAAATGGTTATCGTTGTTGCTGTCAGAGTTCTGACGTAACTTGGGATTTTCCTACACAATTGTCTTCTGTAGCTATAAATTTAAAGGAAAAAAGAGCTGAAATACCGACTGTTACGTATATTATTGCATAATTTCGAAATAGTTTTTGGAGGTAAATTCCAGCAAATTTAGTAGCAAGGAAAAGGAAGGAATAAGCATTTGAGATGGCCGTCAGGAGATACGTATTGCATAAGACAGAAAAAGCTCATGTGTAAAGGATGTATACTAACACAATTGCTTATGTATACTAAACCACGAAAAAATATTTTAGTCTTATCACACAAATCTTCAAAGACTAATCAGATCCTTTTAACGCTATCATCTCTAAGAACTACAACCTCTTACCTATTTCAAATTTATCATAGATAACTTTTGCTGATACTAGCAACGATTCATTTGATATAATAAATATATTCATATCACAACATTTCGGCATTTTACATTTACGTATTTAGACCATTCTTTTTGTATTTACTAACCTATAAATTTTGCAACAATTGATTGGTGACCTGTTAAAACCCGAAACAATACCCAGAAAAGTGAATAAACATATCTAAGATAGTCCAAATTCAAATCCCAACCTCATATTAACCAGAATAAAACTTAAATTCTTCTTCAAAATTGTCCAAAATTTCAAATAGAAGCGTTTTCTATGAAAAACAGAACAAACCATGGCACTATGTGACAACACAATATAAAACTATATCATACCAAGAAAGCATAAGTCCAAAATGACAACCTAACAAAACTTTATCAGTGGAAATTCGTTTTAAAAGTTGCCAGATTTTTGAAAAATAGAAGGAAGGTATAAACGCAAATTGTACCATATTTAAGGATCTTTTTGAACACGTGATTGAACGTAAACACAGTGCGTTACGTTTAAAGCTAACTCATCCTTTTGTAACAATACGAAAAAGAAAAATAGACTTACATTTAAAAGAACTGAAGATCGTGATGATATTTTCTTTTGAAACGTCCCATATAACGTCTAAATGACTTTTAAGATTTAACATTTTTTAGTATTGTCACAAAAAGATTGTGGATATAAGAATTACCCTTAAACGTCACCTCCTCTGCATATGTTAATTACGTATTCCAAAAGATCCTTATGATAGATATGATACAGCTTTTGCATTATCGCTTCTTTCTATTTGTTTCTGTTCTGCAGTTATATTGAAAAAAACTGAAAATCTACTCTTTCGAAAGTATTTCCCTCCTTCTAAGTGAACTTTACGAATAAGAAAAGTTGCTACATACATTTCCACCAAATTTCTTAAAATCTGAATTTGCAACTCGGGTTCAAGTTCTGGCCTGTTGTTACTTTCACCAGTTGTTATTGGGGGGTCTACGATCCACAGAATAAAATGTTGAATAATTTAGCTGTCTCCCACCAACCGATCCCATTAGACAGTGTGATTTAAGAACTCCTATAAACCAAATTAGAATTACGTAGCTATATTTACCTACCGCAACAAGTTTCAACAACTATAGTAAAATTACTTTTTTTTTCTTTCTTTTACAGTATTGCCGGAACAAACGCAACATGAATACATTAGCACATCTCTAACATCCCCAGCGCCGATCTTCAACAGCGCAAAGGCTGATTTAGATCCAATGGTATCTCCAAACGGCAGGTATCTCGATAACTGTGCGTACTATCCCAACAATTGGAGCAGCCATACGACGTATCCAACCAATTATAACTACTACAACCCTCCCAATAATAACCAGCAGTATCTACCCAGCAGCGCGACGATTATCTATCCTCAAATCCAATATTCGACGACGAACCAAAACCAAATCCACTTCCACTTGCACGGAAACACGGAGAAGATCGACCAGTATTTAAGTTTCAATGAGAACTTACCGCTGCCGCCGGCAAGAACAACATTAGAAATAGGTCAGACAGCGACCAACAATGAGGCTGACGTAACGCAAGGTCACGGGCAGATAGAGGAAAGCGACAGAACGCAGGTGCAAGTTACTGATCCATCCGGAGTTTGGAGGCCATACTGAACTGAACGTCCATATAAATATAAATGCGAACTGATTAATATTTAGAGAAACAAATCCAAACTATATAATATACATATTTATTTTTGTACACAGTGTAATATATTTCAGCTTTTTTCTTTTTGAATGATAAAATCTCTCCCTTCTCCTGCTCTCCCACCCCTTTATCTATTTGTCTGTCTCTCTCTCTATTTTTTTATATTTATAAATTCTGATTTGATATTTAATTACCCACGGGTAAGATTGATTGAATATATTTTTCTACTCTAGAATTAAATTTCCGAGCTAAAGGGCTTTTATAAGACGACTGTGCCTAAAAGTACCAAAAAAATTTATTGTTCATATTTACAATGGCGTCCCTTTTAATTTTGTGATTTTAATTTCAAGATTCATTTTCAATTTTCCGTAACAGTATTAATGAATGTTTGTAATTACATTTTTTAATAACACGATGCAAGTATAAATAAGATACATATCAAAACCTTGTGATTATAATGTTAGAGATTACAAACGACCCATAAATCATGTACATTCATTATACTTTTAAAACTAGTTTTAAATAAATAATTGTTCCTTAGAAACTGTGTTTTATTTTAGCGTTGCTCAGACGAAAATGCAACATTACTTTATAGAAAGTGATTTAGAGAGCATTTTAATAAAACACCAAAATCTAGTGTTTCTAAACGAAGTAGGTTTTCTCTATATTTTCTTGATACATATATTTTATAAACTATTATTCTAAAATGAATAAAAAAACAAAAACTTACAACGGGTTTTAGTTTATATTATACGCAAATAACGTCATTAATGTATTTCCAATAAAGTAAATGTAATAATATAAATAAAGATGTTTGGAGATACCGTCCAGAATACCAATGAGCTGGCTACGATTTTGAGAATTTCTGTGATAGAGAAGAGAAAACATGTCAACATATGGCAAGTTGCTATTTCTCAACGTAGGTTAATAGTACTAAATAACAAATGTATACGAAGTTCAAAATGAAGGATGGATATAATTTCAATATGGAGTTTTTCGATACAAGAGCACAGAAATTTAGTATCTGGCTACAAATGTTGGAACAAACAAAAAACAAAATTTGAAACTTTTAATATAACTAAAGATAACATGAAAAGGAATTGTCTTCCACGGCTCGGAAGCACGTGAATTAGTCTGTGATGCAATATCCGAAAGAAAAGACATATGAAATTTTACAAGTGCTAAAAAAGTATTATGAACCAAAATATGTAGAGATAGCAGAATATTTTAAATTTTACCATTGCACACAAAAGAGTAGTGAATCAGTTAATGAATATTTAGTTACACCAAGGAGGTTAGCAATACACCGCAGATTCGGAAATTACTTTCAGTTAACGATAAGAAGTCAATTAGTGTGTGGATTGACGAACGATGATAGCATGGATTGTGGGGTAGTATGGCAAACAACACTAAAATATCGGCGCACTCCGCACCACACAGCTTTAATTAATTAGTCCGGAACAGCTGTTTCAAGAATACGTTGGATCCTCATTATCAACCGTTTCGGTTGTACGGTTTATAATGGGTATGGACGCATCCTCGAAACAGCTGTCCCGGGCTGTTAACCTATGAAGTGCGAAGTGTGCCGATACTTTAGTATTGCTTGCCACACGTATATTTACTTACCACATATAAACTCGTTAATGTCATAAGAGCTATTTTGAAGATGGTATTTTTTAAAATTTATTTTTAAATAGCGCTTGTTACATTTTCATCTACACAGATAGGTAGCTTGCTGCACAATGTTATTGCCGTGTATCTGGCACTCATGTTGTGTCGGTGACGTGTCTGTACGTTATTGTAAATATGGCTATTTTTACAAACGCTCGTTCGTTGTTTTGTAAAAAGTTAAAATTGTGTTGTGAGTCAGAACATACTTGTAATGATTTTCTTTCACAATAAGAATTATTGTTTTGCATTCGCAAAAAATTAGCCGATAACCTCAAGCGAGATTGAACGTAGATGAAATAAAATAGTCACAGCGTTTATTGAATTTTAAACCTTGGTCTACGATCAAACTAAAAAACTTAATATTGTCACTTGATAGAATTAACATAAAGTGAATTGAAGTGTATATAAAGGTCGTTACGATGATGTAGACTTGTATAATGTTTTTTACGCGGAGAAATTTTGAGAGAAATTTACGATTTTCTGAAATTATTTAGATGAAACTTAGGGGTCGTGGAATTCTAGAGTGTCTCTAATACCCTCTTTCGTCAATTGATTTGAAGAGATAAATGAACTTCTAAATTAGTTTTAGAAATTTAAATGAGAACTGTGATTAGCGAAATTCCAGTACATAAACACTATGTTTATGTGTTTTTTTTTAACGGCTACATGTGACAATTAATACGACTAACACTTTGAATTCTTCAAATTAACACCTTTTTATTAAAGATTTATTCAGGCACGAGTTACTTGAATGACAGGTAAACTCAAAGTCAATTATAAAATTAGCGTCATTTCATCCCATTACACAATCACAACAAAATGTTTGATCAACATGAAACGCTTTGGACAGGATTCGTTGAGCCAGTGTTAACTTTTTCTCGTAACTCGATTCGATCCCCAGTCACTGTTCACTTTTTGGGAAATAATCAACTACGCTTTTGTGATAAGAAAACCATGAAGCAGTTTGCACATACAATTTACTCACTGTAAAGGTGCCTATGATTATGGCAAGCATTATACCTCGTTGCCACGTCACCACAGACGGAAATAAAATAAATAATGTCACATTTTATATTCAATTACATAGATGCAGAGAAAATATTGAAATAACATTTCTCCACGATATATTATGTCAAAAAATTAAATGAATTTAAAAAATTTCTGATTAGACGGTAGTTAAAAATAAACGTGAATTGCACTTATTGCTTTGAATAAAACAACACTTTTATGACAATAAACTAACAATAAGTAAATTTTACGTTCATTAAGTGATTTGTTACGAAGCACGTGCGATAAAAATAGATAATGATCAATTAAAAAAGCATGTGCAACATTAAAAATTTATAATAAACATTTAGTTAAAAACGCATTATTTCGTTTAAACGTCATCAAAACCGGTAGAACAGTTCACTACCAGCGATTTAATTACACATTTTATTTACACATTACAATTGTGACATCTTATTATTATTTATTAATGCCTTTATTGCTTTATATCTGATGAAGGTCAAACACTATGTAACAGAAAAAAACAAAATACATAGATGTCCCAATCTTTTGAAATTGTAGAATTACGCCTTCTGTGTAAATGGTACAAGGTTAAAATCTTTAGATCTTTCAAAAGTATATCTGGATATATAGATTGGGCGATTAGCAGCAAGAACCTCCTTCGTTATTTTAAATACGTATTTTATTAGATTTTTAGTTTCTTCATTCACAAGCCAACATAATACAGGTTTCATATATCTCTTTCTGGCAGATTTCAAGATATTTTGTCCACAATCGCATAAATATAAGTGTACATACATTACCGTCCATTGAAGTTTGGTCAAGTAATGAAAGCTTTAAAAACAAAAAAGGCAACTAATACCAAAAATAAGTTTGTTACTCTAAAGTGTAAACTATCAAAATTTAAGGAAAAATTATTTTTTATTATTCACTATTAAGCAAATTCTTAAATATTTTTCTCGCCAAAAAATCCACCTTTGCATAAACAACTCACGGCATTCTTTTGATTAGTTTTCTTAGCGTTTCGCCTGCTATGTTGTTCTATTTTTGTTGGAGAATATTCCAAAGTTGTCCCTTGGAAGTAGGACCAAAAATTTCTATCGAGCTCATCTCACAGTAGCTCGCTAGGGCGGACGGCAGATACCGTATAAAAATGAAATTCTCGTCGATTATTCACAGCCCAGAAGGAATGGCATGGGTTTCTAATATTTCGCGGCGGGCCTCTTACCGCATTATTTCTTCGATTCTATGGATCGTTCCTGTTTTCAAGTAAGAAAAACAACCCCAAACTGTAACTGAACCGCCACCGTGTTTTATTGTTGGTACAATGCGCTGGGAAAGCATTCTCTCATTAGCGGACCGTCTCACAAACACATTCTTGCTTCGACCGAACGCTTTAAATATGGATTTATCGGTCCATAAAACACTTCTACAGTCCAGTTCCGACGTTCCCGAGCCCACTGCAACCGTTGAGCGTGTAAATTTGCTTTCGTTAACTGGGGCGTTTGACTATGGTAACTGAAATCGGATGCAGACGGCCGCGATTGAATTCACTCACTATTTCTGGTGAAGTTTTTCTGCGATTTCTTTTGCTTATTAATTTTAGTAGACGATCATCTTTTGGGCTGGTTGTTCGTAATGAACTTGAACGGTCACACTGTCACGGTGAGTGGTATATTTTACGTTTAGACGGGCGTTCCGCTGTGAGTAGTTAGTAGTGCCGATAATATTCAAACAAAAATTAAAATCACATTAAACCATTCTAAATGGTCAAGCCGGATAGAGACGAGCCCCTAAGAAACAGAACGGATGCCATAAAATCTTTACCTACTCGCTCCCGTCAATCAGACATGGCAAACTAGATTACTATAATTGAGCGCAAATGCAAATTGGATAAACAACACATAAGTATTGGCAACCTCCGCACCACATAGGTTTGATTAATTATATAATAATTAATTCTGGACGGCCGTTTCAATTACACGAATGGTCCTCATTATCAACCGGTGACCAAATGATGTGAGAAACTTCTGAAACTAACATGTACATACATATGTGCTATCCCTACTTCCGGGAAAAAAATAATACAAGTGCCTATTTCTACCACCTATACGCCTTAAGACTACGGCATGCGAAAAACACGGACAGATAGACGGAAAGGACTCTTTTATAACCCAAGATATAAACTGTGTGCAAGCTTTGCTGCAATAGGTTGAAAAGAACAGAGTCGGGCAACAGTCCGTTCTCTCTGTTCATCAGATTTTTGTTACTTTTTATGTAAATACTTTCGTACGCGTTTAATTCCCGCGACGAAGTTACATTCTTAAGCAATTTCAAGTTTTCTAATTTAATATTATGCCCGGTTTCGTTTATATGTTGCACTACACTTGACGAGTCTAATTTACCATAACGATAACTCCTTATATGTTCATTTCGACCTTTTGCAGTATGACTTTTTTATTTCCACAACATTCTCGGTCAGAGTAGCGAAGATTTTATATCCTGGTAGGTAAAATATAATATTTCTTTCGCTTTTTCCTGATATACATTCCTGTTGCCTAATCCTCCTTTATTTAGACTCTAAATTTTGTATCAACAACAACATCAACAACAGATCGAAAATGTTAGTATCTTTTTTGTTTACTAGTCTCATGATAGCCAAACTATATTAACACCAGAAATCATCATCATGGATGTAATTTCCAACTGCAACACGCGTCCTTAATTGAATGCAACAAGCTACTACAATATCAACGTTAGTATTTTTTGTTCGGTAGCTAAAGAATATTAACCCAAAAAGCACCTGGATCTTTCACTTTCAACATCATTGTACAAAAACGTAAAAAAAAATTCTACAAAAAAATGGATGCTGCTATTTAAAAAATAACATTCCTGGTGTTTGAATTTGGCAAAGTTTGGTGTTCAACACCGAACATCCTGTGTTTCGAAGACACTAATACCACGTCCAGATAGACTCATTGCATGTAATTTGATATCGTAAAAATTTTCGCTAAAATGTATTTGCATTTTAAAGGAAATGGAGAGATCTACATTTAGGCAATTAAGGGCAAAATTAATAAATATTTCTAAATCTATTAGAAATATATGAAACCCACATTGCGTTGCTTTATTTCTGGATGAGGAAACCAGAAGCGTAAGAGTATATAGAGTGTTCCATTTAAAATTAAAGAAAATAGGTGCATATTTCGCTTATCGATCATCCTGTCTAGATGAAAACACTTTTAGTACAATCTATGATGTCTATTTTGTTATTGGAAAATTTTAGCTTCGTATTATTTACACAAAAGGAGCAATTTTACATTTGGAACAGTCCGTTTACCCAGTACACAACTGTATTCTTATCTAATATTATATTACAAAAATACACTACAACAGTTTTGATGAATTATAACTTCATCTATATTTTATATTAACGAAACAGCAAAATCATAATATTTGTAAATATGGAGCAGTAAAAAAGCATTAAGAAACCTTCAAAGCAGCATATTATTTTACGGTAAGTAATTTCGCAACTTATGCTATGCATATCGATCAGTGCTTATCGTTGCATTGAAAATTACCCACGGAAGGTTATTTTTCATTTACGTCCATATGAAATTCCATTCTTTGGCAATTAATATGATTCATGAGAAATAACATTTTTTGTTTTACGCAACCTGGTATTGTTTGTCAATTGTGAATTGCTAATAATTTAATGACGCGAGGTATGAAACGAGTAAATGTTTTCATAAAACGAAATTAATTACTATTAACCATTACGGAAAAGCTAAACTGCTAAACAGAATAAATTCCTTTTGGAAGCTAATATTCATATCAGGTCATTAAGTGATTTTTTTGAAAAACGTTCAAACAGTCCAATTTACTTGTTTTATTTCCTGTTTTGTAGCCATGACACTATTATGTCTTTTTCTAATTGTAATTCGCCTTTTTTTCCAACACTTACCGTTTACAATGTACAAAAAGTGTTTTTTGAGAAAAAGTAAGGTAAAATAAAAGATTTCTGTTTTTCGCAGAAATAGTGCTGCAGTTTTTATATATCTTAAGGGTGGCAATGAAGGTGCATTTTAGCTCTGTAATTTTATATTTCTTGAACAGTAATGTATCAAAAAATTGTATTAGAACTAGTAATGGTAATACTTAACCAAAAATAACAGTAATACGATGAACGATCTATACTATCTAGTCTGGAAAACACTACAATTTAAAAAGTAATAAGACTACAAGAGCGCTATTATTAATTAAAAGATGTATATGCATTGTAGGGGGTTATCGAGATGAACTGCGTGCACTTATACCTTGATTCATTAATTTTCATTACTCTAATTTCAATATTCGAAAAATATCAAAACTTTTTTTATTTGCGGAATTCGAATTATTTTTGGTTATTATTCGAATTCTTTATTAAAAAGAAAATTCGAATCATTACTTTGTGGGGGACATTGAAAGTCGCCAGTTATTTTCAATAATTTACATCTTGGAAGTATTTTTCGTAAAGAACACACAAATTTATACACAACATACATTATATTGGTTCTAACGGTCTAAATTCACAAATTCATTTTCAAATTCACAATTCACAAAGTCGTTCATAACTAATGTTCTCCACCTTCCGTGCACTTCACGAAATTAGCAGAGTCACTTTCGGGGAAACCATTCTCATGAGACGAATAAACACGAGTCTCTCTAGTCTCTGTTAATTTCGTGAAGCGCACGAAAAATGGCGAATTCTATTCATAACATCAGAAATGATTATGGGCATCGTTAGGCCAACGGCAGAAAGTATCAGTTCACTAGATTAGCATTCGTGTAACAAGGAGTAAACAAGTAGCGGTATAAAAACATCTTGTGCAATGTAGCAACATTTTGTTGCTTATTGCAACAGTATTAAACCATGCAGTAATTTGTAAGAGTTATAAGAACGTCTTATAAAAGGTGAAATATTGATGCATTTATTCTCCTGTTACTGAAAAAATATAGAGCATTTTAGAATCTCCACTGACTTCAGATAGCAGTATTCTCCTATACCATGTAAATAATTTCCTTTGATGTTGTAAATAATGGCGTTTGTTTATCTGCTACAAAAATGTGGGTAACTTCAAAAGAGAAAAGTGGGACCAGTAGCCACACCATTAGCAGCATTTGATATTAGTAGCACTGTACTAGAGGAACAAAATATTTTCTGTATTTTCTTCTAAACGCTTGTAGGTGTTGTGATTTTTGTAAATGTGAAATTTATACTTGTAGTATTATTATCTTTATCCTTAAACTCAATTGGCGCCACTATCAGGCATCAGGTTTTTTCTCCTTAGTAATGTTTGTGAGCTGCGCGACACTATTACTAAACAAAATGACCGTATTTTATTTACATACAGTAGAAAATCACTAAAGAAGTAAATCGTAAGGAAATTGGCAGCGTCTCAATTTCCTTTGCCAAAAGCTCAAAGCTCAGAGATACGCCTTTTTGGCTTACCACTAAACGATCTTCTGCCTCACCAAAAAGGCACATCTCGACTATTCTAAGAAAACGCAGCAAATTCTTATTAAACTACTGCGGTTCTGTTGTTATATGATTGTGTTAGTTTACAACTATTTAAACAGCTGAGAGAACTTGTAATAGGTAATAAATAAAAATGATCTCAATATAACATTTCGCATCTATTTGTGATCAAACATAATATCCTTCGTAAGAGCCTTTACTAGTGTTTTGAAGATTTTAATCATATGTTCAAAATTCGCTTCAATCGACCATGTCATTATCGCAAGAAGCATGCTCCTAATCGTTTGTTCCTTTCAGGTGATTTATCCTTTACCTAGATGCATAATGACTTTCGAACAAAATAGGTGTTCCTATCAAAAATATCGTACAGTTGTCAGAAAAACGAATGCTTCGATCACGAAGATGAGGCACGAAGAACGTGAACATACATAATAACAATCGCACAAAGGAGGACATTGATGAATCATGTGAAGTGTGCAAAATATGGAAAAATCACAAAGATAAAGCAGACCACTCTTCCATAAGATATTCGTCAGATAAAGATAAGGAAGTAAACAAAGCTGCCGTAATATACTGTGAAGATATGGACAAAGAATTATGTTACCACATCTTGATATGTTCACCCATTGCGTACCTGTCGACAGTAAGAGTTTTGTTCCTGTTGAAGAAGAAATAAAAGAATTCTTCGAGTTTACTACTTTGTAACATTTTTGGCAGTAGTAACGACAGGTTAATAAACACTTTCTATATATTTTTTTGTCGAAGTGAGATAAAAAGCACACTCTTTGAATTGGCAATTGTTCAGCACGAAACAACAATTGGTTACTACTTTCTTTTTTCTATACATGATTAAATCAGAAGAAATTGTTGCTTCAGAAAATAATTTTTGTCATATTTTTGTGGCTGCTGACTCGTTCCGCCATAATGGTTGAAAAATCTATGCAAAGAATAAGCAACAAACTTTATGATTTTCAAGAATTTCTGAAACCGTTGTTAGAAATGCATCTCTGAGAACAGAGGTATTACCCAAGGATTTAAAACTTTTTATTTTGTGATTATTCGTTGTAACTTGTAAGTTAAGCCACACAAAAACGGAGGCGGTATCTACAAAGTATTGTAGAAGCTATATTTGAAAGTATTCCAAACACAAAAAAGACTTACATCTGAGTTCACTGAACTAAATATTTAAACCCCAAACAGATCAAAACCAATAGACTACAAGACGGAAAAGGAAAGCCAACAAATATTTGATTAAGTTTCTACTGATAAAAGGAAAAATATTCTCATATAATACCTTCATTTAACACAAAAGGTCGTATTCTTATTGTTTACCTAAAATTCTTTATTTATGTTAATGTAAAATTGATCTCTTTTAACATGCTGTTGAGATAAGATGGTTTTACCAACTGGTGCTTAATGACTTTTCTTAAACCAAAAGGTCGTATCTCTCTATTAAATATGCAATTATAAATGTGTTTAAAAAAATCTGTTAAACCTAAGAGACAACTATCCAATAGTTAATAAAGGTAAAAAACATTCAATCTCATAGTTTTCAGTATGTGCGAGATGTACATATACTAAAATGCCCATAACCAAAAGTTATATTTTTTAAGATGTGTCTTATAGGCTTAAAATTACTGTAGCGACGTACTGAGTTATTTTGATGGTATACGCTTTATGCAACCACCACGCAAATGCCATCACTGCAGTTTCTCTTGGCAAATTTATTTACTCTTTCGTTAAACGCAATGCCTGTATGTCTTTTAACCCAGTTAAAATCTCATCGGCAAAAAACTAGCTGAAACGGAGAATACTTCCAGATCGGTTCAACACCGTAGCGTAGTGCTTCTAGAATTGCAATTGCCTCAGCATCAGTGCCTAACTGAGTAGACATTTGTGGATCCATCGAGGGGCTTTTGGTGAACCTTAAAACGTAGCGCAGACGTGGTGAACGACAATTTTGTCACTATATTGATAGTGACAAAATTGTCGTTCACCATGAACTTAGTGTACATTGGTACACTAAGTTTTGGAATGCGTGTGAACACAATACCGACAATAATGTCGCACCAACAAAATAAATCAAACCTGTACTATTTTTTTCACGAACTCGACTGTCAGTCAAAAAATAGTTGTGGTCTGCACTACGTCTAATACTAATCGAGGATATTTTTCCTTCAATCAGTGCTAGGAATTGTCCATTGGAATGTTGATATCGTTTGTGTCTCCAAACCTTTTGGTGCAGATTGTCGTCACAGTACCACTCTGTCGAGTTGATCTTCACCTTCTCCTAGTGTGTATACAGAGTATACAGGACCTATAGATAAACCTGCTAATACCCTGAGAGCTCCGCTGCTTTTGTTGTATTTGGCGAGGCTGTCATCTGAAGGGTTTTGCTGCACTTCCAGTGCACTGAAAACATATCGATAATCAAACATGTGACACTGCCAGCGTCCCTCCATATCAGCATGTTAAAGAAACACATCTAACTAATTATTAATTAGTAAAACCAAGCTTACATTTCCTAGTGTATAGATTCATATCGTGAAATCTCACTTTGAAAGTAAATTTATTTAATTATGGTTTATTATTATCAATTTCATTAAAATAACGAATTTATTTACAGCAGTACAACTTCACACTAATGCATCTACGTTATTGTAAAATTTTTACACAAAGTTGTAATTTCACGTCCTTTTTTCATTGTCAATGCCACTGTACGTTGAACAACAATTGCTATTATTTTACTAATGTATGTACGCAGAAGATGGCACACGTGAAACGTTGAAAGTCATCCAAAGTAATATTCATTACAGTAAGTTACAAAGCAATAAGTATTAAACGTATGTTGTATATACTGACGTTTAAAGACTAACAATGGTCTAGTACTAAGACGCTGCAATAAAAATCACTTATACTTCATTGTCATGTGACCGCACGTAGCAAGGAAAACACCGTTTATGACGCACAACATTGATTTCAAGCGATGCAACTCCTTCTTTGTATATTGACAAAAATCCTATATTAGTACTATAGATTGATGATAAGGTAGACTGCTGAAACTTGTTCCTTTTAAATAAATATTTACCAAAACGTGTTTTTTTTTGTTCAAAGCATCAATCCTCATGATGTAATACTTAATTATAAAAGTGCAGTCAGGTTTACTAGAAACCGAGTTCAAGCATTAATAAGTTTAAAAGGTTTCAATTTAGTTCAAAATTTGTAAATGTAGTTGAACGTTGAAATTTTCTAAGTGTCTAAATGTAGCTAAATACAGGATATACAGAGGATAAGTTCTTTAGACTATACCAATTTACAGAAAGCCTCAATGTGCCATTTTATCCCAGAATCTAATTTTGGGCCTTGTTCGTCAATACATTTTGCAAATATTTAATTAAATCTAAATAGAAAGGAAGGCACAAACTATTCTTACCGTGCTTTTCATTTAAAGTCTTAATTAAATTAGAGTTAAACTACTGTTAAATTGTTCTCCTTCATTTTTAAATTTTTCATGTAACAACAATGTAAGTTACAATTTCCCCAAAGCTAATTACAGTAAATTATGTAACACCTTACAGACAGGCTGGCACTTTTTACGAGATCTTGTAATATTCCACCTAAAATTAAAAGCTTATTACAAAGGTCTGTGGAAAACAAAAAAATAATCAATTCTTCAGGAAACTCATCCATTATGAATCAATTCTATAAAAAAATGATCGATAACAAACAATCCTAAAGATGTCTTTAGGAAGAAGTACTTAAACAATAAGCGTGGGACTACTCGCATATCAAATACTCTGTTTTATAATAATAATCGCTTCTACCTTCCACAAGATATAGTGATGTTTCTTTCTATATTTGTATTCAGGTTGGAGCTATTATCGTATCTATCGGACAGAAGCAATTACGTACGTGATTTTATAAATGTGTTAAATCAACGGAGTTTCGCGCCTCATCAGGAGTACCACAGTGTCCCAACCTGAGACCATTACAATTTATACTCTACAATCTAAAATTAGATACTGGAAAATGATATTATATGTCATATACTTACAAAACTAAAGAAGATCTTAGTTAAACTAATATGAACAAATTCTACAATATGCAAGACAATTAAATTGATTCACATTTAAATTAAATTAAGCAAAAAGAACTCTGATATACCTTGCGTATAACTCTAGCCACATTTCTTCACGTTTCTTACAACAATACAAGGGCGGGATGAGAATTGCGTAACCTAGTTGTGAAAGAACAATTTTAATTACGCAGAAATATTTTTATTTTTTTTTATTTTTAACATAGTCCCCTAAACTTTCAATGTATTTTTACTCCAACGCTGCTCTAAGGATTCCATCGCGAAAACCATTTTCACCCAGGTCCCTCAATGGGATCCGAAAGCAAATCGTACCTCAGTTGGTGATTCTTTTGTCATCGCGACAACACTCGTATGTTGACGTCCATTATCGTGATGAAAAATGATTTTCTTACGCACTAAATCAGGTTCTCTTTGATTGCTTTTGCCTACAACTTCTCCAAAAAGGTAGCGTAGTATCCGCTATTTATTTGACCGTGCGGAAGAAAAGCAATATTCCTTTTGCGTTGTAAAAAATTGATTCCATAACTTTACCTGCTGATTTCACAAACATTGCTTTCTTCGGAGCCGAGCGGTTAGGCTTTGTCCACTGTTATTGATTTGGATTGAAGTTTCGCCTTATGATATCTGCCGGATTTGGCATAAGACGGTCCAAAAATTCTTGCGACGTTTGCATTCGAACACGCCTTTAATTGGTTGCACCCATCGTGCGGACAGCCTACTCATAACCAATTCAATGGTCACAATATTGCAAAGCTGGTTTTTCGAGATGTTCTCGGCAGTAGTAATTTTACACAGCTTAATGCACCTATTTCTGGCCTAATGACGAATTTTTGGACGACCACTACGGTACATCAACAACATTCGTTCTACTACGTTTAAACCGTGCCACCAACACTTTTCATTTCGTCCAAAATTTCTATAGGCCATACAGGTATAGAAATTTAAGGACGACGCGTGTCTCAGTAATGATTATGATTTCAATTAAACAAATGCATCTTCTTTCAAATGTTCTTAACCTCTGCTGTCGACATCAAACTAAATGATAGATTGGCAGTGTTACCAGTTATTGAATGGAGCTTCACATTTGTGTAAAAATCGTAAACCATTCGACAAAATTAGTTTGTTCTAGGTTGAACAATTGTATATTGTTTGTAGCTTTAACTCCAAAACCTATGGCGCTAAGTGTTCATCACTCTTACTTTTTAAATGGACTCCATTGGTTTTTCGTAGTTTATTTCCATTCCAATACTTTAAAATTTCCAACGACATCATTTCATATTTCGTAACTGCCAAAATTTATGTTCATAAAGAAGCGGCTCCTAGCTAATATAATCACTCCTTAATTTTATTCAGGAGTTCATTCGTGACCTAGTTAACATACCTACATATAACACAATCAAATTCTTATTACACCGAAATGAATACCATTCAGCAATCTAGCATGAATTGTATTTCTATGTCCGGTGCTTGCAAGATGACCGATAAACGCCTTTATGACGCACGCTATTGTAACAATGCAAAATATATCACTGTCACTGTCGACACTATACAATATTGAGACTAAATCACTTTTTACTACGTGTTAAAATTTGTATAAACCATAAAGCATGTGATGGACTGCGAACAAACTGCTGAAATGAATGGCAATTCAACGGGGAAATAGAAATCTGTAAATCAAGCGAGCCATAAATGTACTCTTATTTTAGTGAGATGAATATTTATGGTTATGAGGTACGAACCGAAGATAATTTATGTCTATTAAAGGAATGATTTAATTACTTTATTGGCGTATTACCGTGCGTGGATATCAGTATAACAGATAATTATACACATTCAAGACAGTTTAGCTTAAAAGAAATATTTATCCCATAAAGATTTTTATAAGAAAAGACACATATTGAGATAACTTCTAGAGAGACACTAATTTTGAAGTAATATACACGGTGTGTATACGAGGAAGGTATGATAAAAACCAGTGTTAAGGAAGACACTGCGATTAGTAATTTTATTTCTCGATATGATCTCCTTGTAGCCCTATACACTTAGTTGAGGGATGTTCCATTTAATGCACACGTTAATTTGGGATTTCGCCCATGTGGCACTCGTGCGTGGGTATAATGAGTGGCCCTGTCAGACACGAGCATATACGTTAAATGGTTAAACCAAATAATAGGATTTATGGAACTCTACAAAATAGACCTCTATTTCGCCAATGACCTCTTCATTTAACGTGAGGCGGTCCCAGACAAGCTATTCTTTCAAGCTTCGTTAAAAAGAGTCGCAGAGGGCCAAATTTGGCGAATATGGTGGTTAAGGCACCAATTCGTACCACAACTGCACTTGGAATTGTCGATAAGTGAGCCTGGGCATTATCATGACGGTAGAGAATTCTTTACTTACAATTAGTTAAGCTGTCTAGCTAGATGGGGTCTTTTACTCTGTAATTCAGAATTGAATCGGTCAGCCTGATAGTAGCTCGCGATTGTCCTTCCCTTCTCCAAATACTACTAAGTTTTTGCCTTGCGATTCCCAAAAAAATGCACTTGCTGTGAAACACTCATTTTACCTATTGACCTTTATAGTGATGCATTAATGTATTTCATCTACAGCACCACAACCCCGTAATAATTTACTCATATTTCGCTTAGCATCCATTTCAGCTCCCTCATGCTCAATTTTTCGTGAAGGATGTTTTTCACACGTTTAGTTGAGATGTTTACCATATTGGCAACCTACCTTATCTTCACCCGGCGTTCTGCTAACACTATCAAATTCTAAAGGGTTGAGACCAGGAAATCTCGCAGGCCGCAAGATTGGTCAAGGCCACAAGGATTGTCGCGACTAATCCATCAGTTTACAAGCTGAGAAACAACGCTCTTAAAACTTTTAAAAGAAATAAAACATAGTGATCACAGGAATATTATAAGACCTTACAGAATTTAATCGCAGCAGCTCAGAAATGTTTCGTAATGCGGGATCTAGCGGGAATTTGTAGAGCTTTTTTAAGAAGATGGGTTTGTGTAAGCAAAAACAGCAATTATTACCCAATCATTTCCAAGACCCTGATCAAATACATATATTTTTTAAAATTCCATCTCTAATTCTTCTTTTGATGGTACCTCGTACAACTTACATTACACTGCAAGTCTTAACGATAATTCATTTCAGTTTGCTTTTTTTTATGAAAATACAGTGCGCATCATATTTTTTATTAAAAAAATGGTTGAGTAGGATGGTCTAAATATTGGCATTATTCAGTTGTGTAAACATCATACAATTCCTTGTATACTGCATATAGTTAATTTTTGTTTAGAAAATGGTTGCTTTTCTTATTACTAGAAACGGTCTCTGGTTATCCCCCTTCCAAAGAGACCTAAACCAAGTGACTGTGATGATCTGCAGCCGATAAACATCCTTCCGATCCTTTCTAAGGTTGCTAGAAATCCATTATTTTTAATTGATACTTAGTGGCAAGTGAAAATGCTGCTCACTCCAGCAGCAAAATGCCGCTCGGTTTGGCAGCAAACTGGTACCTAACATGGTATCTTCTGAAGCTGCTGACAGAAAATTTCTGCCGTCAGCGGCAGCAGCTTGAAGTTGCTCGTGTATTTTAAGGCTCTTAGGGTTGTCATAGTTATGGTCATAGCATTGCACGAGTATGTAACGAAATTTGACAAGTTGTCAGTTTACACTATATTATCATCCATTTTGTGTGTAATATTGGTTCGTACTTCGCGTTTTTGTTGAACTTATATTTGCAAAGAGGTTGCCCAAAAAAATAGTTTTGTTAATTTTATAATTAATATTAAATCTAAGACACAATCAAATCTTGAAAGTGATTAATGACCAATACCTGAAGAGAACAAATGGCGGAACGTAAAATACAATTACTGGTGGTTGGTTTGGTCGCGAGTACAGAATTTCAAAAAAGCAAATACTATGCCGAATGTCTGTTTAAAAGCTCCCCAGTAAAATTCGCAAAACCGGACATCCGCCCTCTGCTAACCGTTTCATGGTGTATATATTTAACAAAGGTATTTTAACTACCAAGATGTCGTTGCCTCTACATAATAAAACATGTTTAATGAATATAGGTCCGCAGGAAAGTAAATGGAAGAATTTGGGCGAAGAACAAGAACTGTATTGTCTTCGTCAACGGCGACTACTTGGGTGATGATCAGGATCTACTCCGCTTTTCATTAAAGTTTGCTAGAATACGAATCGGAATGGATTTCAACGTCTTAGCTGTAGAACAAATGGTGACCTTGTTTAACAAATCTGTTAAAGATGGTGTAAGTACCCTAGGTTGCTCCGTCTGTGGGACTCCGTTCAAATACATAACAGCTTATTATCTCATGCTAATTTTCAGAAAAAATTTGTATACTTCGCTTTTGACATAGATGGAAAAAGTATTGGTGCCATGCTGATTATGGTTAGTAATTCGAATTTATTTTTAACTGTCGTTGAAACATTGTTCTTTAGCTTTATCATGAACTGGTTCCACGAGCATCAACGATGTTTCTTAAACGCTGCAAAAGCCAGAAGCACGGCTGGCGCAATACAACAGTTCACAGGTATTTCACGTGTTGACTTTTTAAAGTGACTAATTAAAGTGAGGACTATCTAGACTCTTATCGCGAATGAATTATTTCAACGCGAAGTTAGAACTCGCAACTCGATGTATCAGTAAATTGTGTATTACAAAGAGAGACTTATTTAATTAACAAGAATGGTTTCAGGCATCCTAATTATCGCCTATTATAAAGGCAACTGTCTCATTAAAAAAAAAAAGCAGAAGCTTTTATTAGCCTATTATCTATTATCATTCATTCATATCAAAACTCAAACAGTATCATCAAATCAACGTGGAATCCTATTAGATCGGAAAATGCTGCCTATTCGAGCTACTAAAATATTAAATAAAACTCTCAATTTCGGTAACTTAATATCTGAGCCTTAGATAAACTGTAATTCAGTCAATAAATGCTTTTCTTGTCACGCACGTTGCATCGATTCTTCAGAGTAATTCAAATATCAATATTCATGATTCGTAATCCAACCAGTTGCTTAAAAAAAACATAAGATCCTCTACTGCGCCTTTATTCCTGCACCCTATCACATCCAGCGATATTTCACTTATTATACAAAAGCTGCATTCGACATCAGCAACAGGTTCTGATAGCATTCCCATTGCAAACATCGATGGTTCTTCTCTGGAAATTATTAATCCTTATACTGTGACGGGAGTACTCCCAGATGAATTTAAACTGCCAAAAATTATTCCAATTTACAAAGATCCTTGCAGTGTTAGTAATTACAAACATAGCAATATCTAAAATATTTGAGACAGTCCTAAATGATTTGTTGTGAAGTTATTTCACACATCTTGTTACTCATGATTTGTTACTTAATAAATTATTATATTACGGAGTTCGTGGTAAAGCTTTAGATACGCTTAAGTCATATTTGAAGGGCCGAAAACAGTATTAACATCATTTCTATGATCGTTTGGACATAGCTAACGGTGTCCTACAGAGTTCGATACTTGGATCTCTTCCTTTTGTAATTCCCATAAACGACTTGCCCCCAAATATACTACAGAAAAAAAGACGACACGTAATAATAATGGGTAAAAACTTGTTTGAATTCAAAAATAGCTGGCTATCACAATAGGCCTTTTATCGGATTGGTTAACATTGAAAAGCAAACGGATTAGTATATAAAATTAAAATTCGACCTTTTACGCAATTTGGCAAAATACTATAAACCATACTTAGCCTCACATCGAGACTCACATCGAATCAATCATGCCTAACAATAAGTTAGCCCTTTATAGGTTAATGGCTGCTATATAAGCCACTTGCCGTATGGACTATAAATGCATGTATTTTCACATGATTCTGATCCTTAGCAGTATACGATGGCCCACTGAACGGTCTCTAGCATCTACAGTAGCCACATAACGTCATATCATCGAATTTTCAAATATGTGGTTACAACGTTTGCCACTAACTGTTAGGATACTGTGAATCAATATACTGTGCAGGTCGTGTTCGTTTACTGATAATTTGTTAATTGTTGTTCACGTGGATTACCTCCTAATGACTTGTATGGATTTTTGAATGGAATAGATTGTTGAGAGCTCTGCTGTTGGGGAGGACAGCGATGCAACCGATTATTCTTTACCACCAACCCGGGCTACCTCAAGTGCAGGGTGTTCGGGAGATTCTTCAAGAATGAAATCTCCTCGGACTGATAATGGTGACTATACTATAAACCGGAATTATGTTCTTCCAGAGAAAAGATTTGAAAATGATAATGTGGATGACGATGGTGATCTGAATAATTATATACAAAACGAGCCTCTCTCTAAAGCGGAATTTTGGAATTATGTATAAGAAATTGCCCTAATAAGCAATCCACGTACTTTGAAAATACAAAGAAAATGCAGAGAGTGACGAAAATTGCGTTAACGGTACTTATGCCTCGAATGTCAGCATGAAATGGACTAAAGTAAGCCACAAAAATATAAGGAGCATATCTTTGATTAAACCCTTGGTTTTGAACTTGACCATGCACTAAACTCTATTTCTGAGATACCACTCAAAACACTACTACAAAATCCGGTGTTGGTGCACATTTACCTGTCAAGGGAAAATATAGAATTTGTGGCCTCGATTCTACTAAAACCAGTGTCAAGAACTTGAAGATAATTTGCGCCGAATACAAAGTAGTAGTATGTTGAAAGTGGTTCATAGTATTTCACAACAATAGTGAATAATTTGTTCAATTCTCTGTTACAACGTGCCTATATTTTATATTCTATGTTCAGATATGTTATTATTCGCTAAGGTTATGGCAAGGATGAAAACCATCATCTATATCAAAAGTTAAGTAAACCAGAACGCTTAATGACTTATATAGCAACCGCCTCAAAATTACAAAATTTAACAAAAGAAATTTTTTTAGAACTAATTGTCATTAATATAAATAACATTTTTACCGTGTGCAATAAAAACCAGAAAAAAAACAATTTACCCGTAAAAGGCAATATTTATTTTATTAAGAATGTGATATTGGAACTGTAAAAATGATACATTTCGCACATTTCCACTCAATAGTATCTTTCGGATTGCTATTTTGGGGCGTTTAAACGCGTTTTGTAAGTATACTGCTACCACCAGAAGCATACGATTCGTTACCATTGTAACAACATTTGTGCAGTTGCATATATTAACCATTTTCAAATTTATATACAGACTGACCCATTAGTGTGACAAAGTCTGATGTACGTTCTATTAAGAAAGATATAAAATACTTTCGAATAAAAATTGTAGACACTTCTAAATATAACAATTGCAAATTATTTTCATGTATTAGGGTATTCTATAACGCCCTAACTTAACCTAACGTAAGCTCAACACAACTCAAAATGAAAATTTACGATTTTCTATTTTTTTAACACATGTTCAAAATGTCCACCCATAACACTAATACAGCATCGCAAGCGTTTCTTAAACGCACACTTTCATCTCTTATTCTATTCTTCATATCATCTGGTGTTGTCGACACACTCGGCTTTTAAAAAACTACTCGAAGTAGTCTATATTTATCAAACCTGTAACTGATACTCCTCTTACCAGGAAGATTGGTATTAAAGTGATTGTAAATGATGTACTGGTGCTAGAACGTGTTCTTTCAAAAATTTTTAAAAGAATATCTTTCAACAATATCGGCAACTGATTTTCTAAAAAATCGAAATTAACTTGACAAATACTCAGTATAACGTAGTGAAGTAAGGGGGAGTTGATCTTAACCAAAATTTAAATTAAAGTACAGAGTGTACCATTTAAAAACGTAAGTAAGATTAACCTTGGAGTTATGGAACAACCTGTAAATGATTTTAAAATTATATGTTTAGGAGTGTCTACAATTTCTGTTAGAAAGTATATTTGATATCTCTTGATATCTCTCTTAATAGCAGATATATTGAGCTTTGCGCCACCTGTGTCTTGTATACACGAGAATATACAGAAGTACATTGTTAACCCTGATCATTATGAAACGCCTAATTCCAATTTTACGAGTAGAGCGCAACAATCTCGCTTGCCTTCCAGTAGTGTTTAACTGCGGGAGATTGAATACTGTATTACGTAAAAATTTCGATTTTTTTTTATTACGCCATTTTTTCAACAATAGTGTTGCGGGAGATCTGCCATACAAATTCAAAGACCACTTTAAATACGCGAATGTTACATCGCTGGATGTAGAACAATCTTTTTCTGCGTATAAGGACATATATACATCGCAACGGACGGGTCTCAAAGAGACCACTGTAGTACGCTATGATACAGGTGTTGAAGGCCTCACTTCCGGATTTCTTTTTAGCCATCTAAGCGTATTCGGTAAGTTGTTTACTATAGTATGCTATGTTTTCATAAATTCTCTTATTATTTTTTGTGCTAAATAACACGTTGATTTCGGTTAACCCAGCACAGTAATGTTACTGCTAGGCAATCAACTTGTTGCGCTCTATTTATGAGGCACAATCTTATACAAAATAATAAAATGGACCATTTATAATCCACTGCAAAGTAATATTAATAAGTATAATAACAAGGAATTTAAATCCTACATGAAAAACTGTCTGGATAATAAATTTTACTATTGATTGGAGGAATTTTTGGAATATTTTTCCATTCAATAAATAGGTAAGCTGTAATTCACCTCAAACGTAATCTTATTAGCCATTAGTAAAGCTTTCTTTCAAGAAACATTATAGTTCTCAAGCTATTTTCAGGATCGTAAAGGGTTCATGGCTCCAGGTTGGCGACTACCATTTAACAAACAAACGTATGTCCTGTGAGAATTATATCATCCCCCACGATAGAAGAGGTATTTTATCATTGTGTCACAATGGTAAACATAGAAGAAACAATGTCCAGTTTTCAATTTCTTTAAATTCAACACCTTGGATGGACTACAAATACGTGGCGTTCGGGTAACACATAGAATTAAGAATAGGATAGTAAATGATTAACACACAATTATTACACTTGCAGGCAAGTGGTCCAAGGAGAAGATATACTGAGGCAAATCGAAGCAGTTCCTACAACCTATGAAGCTCCCAACAAGATCATAAAAATTGTAGCGTGCGGTGAATATGTTCCGGATGAAGGAGTCCCTCCCAAACAAGTCGAAATGGTAGCAGAGTATTATAGAAACATCGACGAAGAAACCGGCTTACCGGAAGATCTCAGCGACGCTTACGACGCTGATTCACAACTTTCAATAACCAGATACCAGAGAGGGGATTATTGTTTAAGTGCCGACTTGAGGACTAATCTCCACTTGATGCGGCTCCCAGCCTTTCTTCTACGACTCTACATGGAATATACGGGAGTATACTCTCCACGAGCATACTTGGCAACTGATGAATATGGTGAGCGGACATTTTTTATCCCAAAACTTTTACCTTTGCACATTAATTAACGTTCACTTAACATAACGAAAATTAAAAAATTACCGGGCGAGTCAACGGTTCGCCTAAGTATATGGACGTACTATCTATAATGCGACGCAACTACTTTGTTAATGGTTGGTGAACTACTAATTATTATAACATAACAAACAATAAATAGTATAAGCAAATAAATAGAGAAAAATAGAGAAAAAAAAACATGAAAATAAGAATGTCAGCTCCAAAACGTTTAACCAAATCGCATGGACGGTCCAATAACTCTACAATTCGTGTAACTTCCCATTTTCAAAGGAAGGAACAAAACGACTTTTATTATTACCATTACTTAATATAGTTAATGAACTTGCTTGTTTATTGTTTGCAAAAGTGTCAATTACATATGTATATAAATTAATGTACCAAATGAAAGTGTTTCTAAATAAATGCTAGTTCTTTTCATTTGTGATGTGTCCCAAAAATACTGTGAATGGCTTAGGTTTGCCGAGGTTGAAAGAAGTTTGCAAAACACTGCTCCAGATAATACATAACTCTACTAATATTCTTTTTTTGTGTTAATGTACCAATAAACCATTAGCACCACCCCAGACAATGATCTGGGCCAATATCTCATATAAGAGTAACAATCATAATATATGACACGTAGTACAGACATTGACATAAATTATTGTACACATTACCAATAGTGTGGTCAGCATAATTAATTGTCTAAAAGTGGTTGTCTGCATCTAGGCATCCGGCAGCATACAAGACAAAAAGAAGCGGCCCCAAAATGCTCCCCTGAGAAACCCCCTCCGGTTAATTAAATTTCACTGTGGTGGAGGACGCCATCATTAGTGCGCAAACGCACTGTTGCTTGGTGTTTTTAGTGATGAGTATATGGCTTGGAACAGACACACAGATCACGGTTGTTCAAATTGAATAGCGCAAATTTTGCTATATTAAAAAATAATAAATATTAATATGCCGAATCAAACTCTAGTGAGTGTATATTATGTATTATACAAGACAGAATACTTGTTCTGTCATCTCGATTCATTTGTTTATTTTGTAAAGACGAATATTGCTCCTTATGTTTAACTTTAAAGCAAACGAAAGTCGTAAACCTATATTTAAGTCACAGAAATTGTTTACAATACCTTCTACCTATTTGTATCAATACATAGACTACATTATAAATCTTCACAAACAGGGTAGACATACATGATTATGAAATATAAAACTGCAATGCGCTTAAAAAAAGAAGCTCATATACATGTAAATCCGTCTATAATAAGTTATCCCATATCTGCATGAAAGAATCTATTATTCTGCAGGTTCATGTTCTTTCTTTTCTATTTGTCGTTGTAGAGTTTGTTAGTCTTTCGTAACGTATTTGTTTTATATACTTCAATTTTATATTCCAATTTTATTTGTACATTTAAAATTACGACAATTCACGTACACTTTTTGTGTATACGTGAATAAAGATTATTATTATTAATAAAGAAGTTATACTATCACCTAACCACCATGTACAGACCCGTTTCCCAGTGTTACGGCTCATCAGCGCACATTTGCGGAGAGTGGTAGCTAATCGACCGATTTATCGCATATATGCGGAATACGCGTAAACATTTATGGACGAGAGTATCTAATCTCTCTAAATATAGTTTGTCGAAATATTTGTAGACACCTTTACAATTGGCATCACCATCTACGAGTTGCAAGGATCGACTAACTGCTTAGATTAGCCAAAGAAAAGTAATAACTAGTAAAGAAGTTATATTATTATTATTATTAATTTACAAAGACATTTATGGAACATTTTGGCAAAAGCAGAAAATTCTTACATTTATTCTCTTATATTTATCAATTTTAACATCTAGCTGGGAGTGATTTTCTAATTTAAGAAAGGATGAAACACTGAAATTTATAATTTATCATTAACAAATTTTTGAGAATTCAGCCAAATTGGAAGATATAGCCATCTCCCACTATAATAGAAATATTAATAAAGATCAGAACGTGCAAGTACACATTACCATTTTTCAGCTTCTACTGTTGTGATACCACCAACTAATGAGAAGCGTACAAATGGTTGCCTATGAGCTTGTAAGAAAGTTTAGTTTTGGATAAGATGCAATGCTAATGAAGACAAGGAAATACAAATATCCATTGTGTATTGTGATTAAGCTTAAAAAAGCTTATATGATATCTAGAAAAATTAAATAATAAAAAGAGATTGTGGAAGTAAAGACCTAATAATCTTATGAAATTAACAAAAATAGGTTGACATTCCTTTTAAAACTCTATTTTTTTTATAGTCGAGTAATACTTATTTTCTTGAAACATTTAATTTTTTAATAGTATTTTGGAGTAAAAAGGAGCTATACACATTTATCAAATATTAATTAATAATTATTTACGAAAAATTCAGAATTATGAGTCGCTTTGTATGCAGTACATGTAGCTTTGGTTGCATATATAAACGAAGATTTGTGAAATTTTAATTCATATTAAAATATTTTTATCTTGAGAATATGGGGTAGAATTAATGATTGGATTTTTTACTTCATAGAAGATTAATTTTCAGAGTTGAAACTCAGACCACAGGAATGTAGATACACCGCGAGGTAATATTTTGGAGCCTTTTATTTTTTAGCATATTCCTTATGGTAAGGCCTTAATTAGTTATTAACCATAAAAACACACTGAATTTTTATGGTGAGTGAACTTTTAAAAACAATCTTTTAATAATCTTGTCTTGCATAATCAAACCATTTGTAACTCTAGACACTGTAATCTGTTTGGGTACTTTTCTTAATAGAAAACTTGCCTAGGACGACCAAATTGATAATGTGTGCACTAGGCTTCAAAAAGGGTATTTTTAATAAACATTTTCAAAGATATGTTGTTAACTGAGGCGTTGTTGAATTTATATCATATACAGTGGACAAGCAAAAGATATACATCTTGTTTGCTTATTAAGACCTTTTTAAGATCCCTTATTTAAGTTTGTTTTCATTATATTTGTACAAACCTATTTTCCAAAATAAAAGCAAATTTTCACTTCATTTAAATATTTACAATTATGAAACTAGAAATAGAAACAACAGCGTACTTACAACATAATTTAAGTAAATGTTTAAATTGTTGCAATTTGTAGGAATATGAGTTAATTTGAGAACGAATTTGCAAATAGTGGCTGATACACAGGTGTCTCAACCTTCTGTAATTCCAAAATTGCGTCTATTGTGTAAATAGTACAAAGCTAAAATTTTCTGATAACATAATACAATTGAAATAACTACGAACAAACTAATAATCTCTGTTGTAATGTAATTTTTATTGTAATAATTCATAACTGGCTACTTCTTTATGGATCTATAGTGAACGCTCAATTTTTTCTCCTTCATCTCGCTACATTTGCACAATTGTTTGTAGAAGGTGCATTTTTTTTAGAACACTAACTGGTCACACTATTTTATATCGTTCATTTTGCAAGTAGCTACTTAAGCTAAAAATTTCGAATCAATATTTAAGAACAGTAATGTCGATATATTTTGTTCACTATTGTCATGGTAACCAAACAATATTAACATCGTAAACCACTTGATTGCAATCTTCAAATGTAGGAGTCGCGTTTAACAGTAAGTATCTCTGTTACTTTCAATACTAGACATGTGCATCATCATACAGAGATTTTAGGGATGTAAATGTTCAGCACAGGTAGATACAGAAAAAATATATGGTGCTACTTAAAAAAATGACGCTTTTTGAGTTTGAATTTGGCAAAGTTTAGTGTTCAATATTGAACATCCATTTCAAAGATATTTTAATACCACATATAAATACAGCCGAGCTCGTAAAAGTTTACGCTAAAATATACCCGCATTCCAGATTTTGCGAAGGAAATATATATCTCTAATATTAGGTGAGATACTGCGCACTTTGGTAAATATTAATAAATCTTTTCCTTATTTTAACGGGGAATAATTAGTTATTAATTCGAAATTGGTATTTTATTTACCTATATTTATTTGATAATTGCAGAAAGCCCCTCGGCCAGATCCAGTCCCAACCAACTAGGATCCGATCCAATACCTATAGTGGAAACCTTGGAGTTTCAGATGAGCCAAAAAGCACAGTCAACAAAACGCTCTGCGAAGAGCGAAATAGAAATAGATCATGCGGAGGTAGTTCAAAAAGTTACCGAATTAGACGATGAATCGATAAGACGGTCCTTGGTACCAACATCCAGCGAATTAATGCATACTACGGAAACCAAAGCAATGTTTCTTTAAAATGGAACTCAAACGAATGATAAATTCATATACTCCTGTACGTTTTCGAATTTTGTAAGTTTCTAATAGAGTATATATTTGAAATAAGTTTACGGGTTTTAATCGATCAAAAGATTAATTGCGAAGATACAGAAACTGTTGGAAGTTTTAAGGTTGGTAGGGTGGTGGTTAGCAATTTGCAGGACTGACCCCCAGCTACATCACTGCACAAACGCCATGTCCATCCCAGGTGTACGAGGAATCAGCTAAGCATGGTTATGCTGCCTGAGAGAATTGGTCTAATATACAGCGCGGTATTTGTAACTACATTTCGCGGATTCCTCCCACTTGTGGGATAGGCATAGCGTGTGCAGGGTTTAATTTGCACCAGGCCCGAGGCTCTTTTCTGCCCACAAGATTTGGAAATACAACACTCTTTTAAAGTGGTCACTTCCTCTCCTTTGCCCATCTCTACTTCAAAGTTAATAATAGTCATCATTAGAATGAAGATAACTCAAATAGTCTCAATTTTTCTTGATAAAAACACCATTGCGCTTTTCCCTAATGTATTTATTGAAGTAAATACTTTCTTTTATTGCATACGTAGTAAGTACGATCGATTTATATATGTATAGTGGATGAATTACAAAGTAATTTGGCAACATAAGTTCTAAATGCTATAAAATAAGATTGTTTGAAATTTCAATTATAGTGAAAATAAATAAAATGTTATTTAAAGTTACCGAAAATCAAACTGTTTGGTAAGTGTACTTACGAGGGTGGTTCAGGAAGTCCTTAGAAAATCTAGGAGAAGGCGCTGGTAGTATCATTAGTCACTAGACAACTGTCTCAGTTATATCTATCACACGGTTACATTTTTACTGTTGATTTAAGCAATGAATATTTGTTTATGTAAAAAAATGAAAAAGATGAACATCGTACTGGATGTCCAGTGGAAGTGACTACCCCAGAAAAGAAAAATCCACGATATAGCTTTAAATGATCGACGAATCAAAGTACACGAAATTGTTGATGTTGGGATGCACGCGGAATCATCTACTCCGATTATTTGGAAAAAGGACAAACAATAACTGGAAAGTATGATGCGTCGTTATTGGACCGGTTGAGCGAAGAAATAGAGAGAAAACCGCCCTCATTTGAAAAAGAAAAAGATCCTCTTCCATCACGACAATGCACGGGTAGATACCCACGCAGTTTCCATTGTCAAAATTATGGAATTAGCCGGATTTGACCTCCAGTGACTTCTTTTTATTTCCAAATTTGAAAGAATCGCTCGGCGGACAACAGTTCATGTCTAACGAGGAATTTCTTCCGAACAGACGCCTAAAAAAGCTTAGAAAAGTGAACAGAGTTAAATGTAGATTATGTTGAAAAATAAGTAAACATTTTCTTTTTCAGGAACTTATTGAACGACCCTCGTATCACTAAATTCCACAAGTATATTTCAAAAATAAATACTTAGTTTTAGTCGCAACAGTAAATGGTGTAATTATTACAAAACAAATAAAAAAACTGCGTACTTTACACTGTTTTATGTTATATCAATACTTTTGATATAACTTGAATTAATTTACTGTATTTTTAATTTATTTTATTTATAAGAGAAACTTTTTATTAACCGTTGTATACTTGGTTGCCTACACAGTAGGGGAAATAATCTATTTTCTATTTGTCAAGCTGGTAATGTAGATACCTAACAACCTACAATTTGGCTGTGAACGCTCGAAGTCGAAACTATTTCTTTCAGTTCGTTTTTGCCTATTGTGATTGAAGTGTGTTACTTAGTGCCTTTTTAGCGAATATAGGAAAATGTCTGAGGAAATAGCAGAAAACGGCCACGAGAATGGAGGCGACGATCCAGTCATTGAACTTATAATAAAGGTAAATAGCATTTTTTCGAAGTTCTCCTAGTTTTGACCGCTCGGGGTGTGTCAAACCGACACCTACGTTTAAAGAAAGTTCATCGCAATCTTGATACTTCGTTGTTGGTCGCGGCATTATGTTCAAATTGGTTATGTAACTTTTTCGTTGAGCCTTTATTTCATTTGAATACATGTGCATCTAATCTTGTTACCATTCAATCCCCTTTTTTTAATTTACCGACGACCTTGGATGTTGTGTACATGCACATATACGGCCGATTTTTTTAAATTTGCATTACACCGTTTTCTTGACACATGCACGCACTTCTTGATACTCATACTTCTCTCATCTGATCAGAAAAGTTGATTGATGTTTTTTATGCGTTGTTTTCCCCCTGTTTTTTTTATTGTTTTTTTTCATATAGATTCATTAGATATTGGCAGATTATCATATTATATGACGCAAAATATTATTTGCTATTGTGCATGTTTTATTACTGAACAGTACCGTATTAAGTTATAAATTGTATTTTGTTTGCTGAATTTTTGCGACCACAAACTAAGTAAATTTGGGAACCGAATGCTGTAGATATAAAACCAGATTATATGTATTATTTAATTAAAAAAATAACAGCTGTGGAGGTCTAGTTCTGTATTTATCAATTAATTGAATTTAAATTTGTATTTAAAATTGAACTTGAGGGAGACTAGAAATATTAGGGAATCAAGGAATGCAGTACACTTACCAATTAGTTGATCTAAAAGTAGGATTTGAAATGGATTAATTTTTAGAAACCATATTTACATTCATCAATTACATTAAGTTACTTATCATCGTATACATTAGCGGTTATGGGTGGGTACGTTTATTTGACAGCGGAATAGTGGACTTATTAGATACTTACTAGCTTCTATTTATGATGAGAATATGTAGTTTTCCAATGCTAGTTTTAGACCCTAGTTTCATTATAAATTTCGGCCAAATTCTCTTCCACCAAATGTAAAATTGAATTGTACTAGAAAATTGCTGAAAAATTGATAAAAAAAATGGAACGCGTTCTATCCTTTATTTCTAGAGCTTAAGCATCTTAAAATAAAAAAACTTAATGTCTTCTTTAAAATTAAAGAAGACATTAAGTCAAAATTGAACTTAGAACTAAACATTGACAGATACTTAGTAATAATAATAATAATAATCCACTCTTTTGTTTGAGACAGTACAGTATAAAATTTGTTGTATAAAGGAATTACATTTGGAGCAATACTGCTAATGTTGAAAAAATAAGAACAGCCAAATTTTTTAAATATTCTTAAATTTATGAAAAGTTAGTGGTGTGCCAGATCTTCAGAAGGCGATTATAAATCCCAATTCCGGAAATACCTTTTCTTTTAAGAAAATAAAATCAATTTTCTAATACTAATAATAACAATACTAATCATCCACCTTATAGGGCGTTTCTGCTTAAGAAAAACTTCAATAACAGCCGAACCAGAGCTCCACAACAAATGCCCATATAAAAGAAAAGATTGTAATTCAGCAAAGTAAATTATTTAATAATAACAGCTTTCACCAATTACAAGGGGCGTCGGCTGATCATCAGTTATGCGCCTGCAGAGCGGCATAAAATGTTTAAACTACGGAAAACCTTATTCTGAGAGTCACTGTCAGCAGTCAAAGTATCTATGGCAATGGATCCCCTAAGATGCTTGATTTTGAAAATTATTTTATTAAATTTTACTATTAGATCTTGTATACGATCTTCCCATTTTAAATTACAAGTGAAGGTTAAACAAAGAAGTTTTGTGGTTCTAGTATGTACAATGACGTTATTCGCAATAGGTAGTTATTAAAATTTAGTAAAGAATAGTTTTTCTTTTTTTTTTAATTCAAAGAGAATTTATTGGCATAGAGCCAAGCGTATTGTATATATTTCTTTTGAAAATTACAAAATATGGCATTTAGAACATGTGAAAGGGAAAGATTGCACGTTCATATAATTCATATTATGCACGTTTGTTATTAGATATTGTCTTAGAGAAATATTTTTTCAGAGAAATGAAGAATGAAGCTGCCTTAACTTGAAAAAAAAATTGATTTAGTTGCTACGCTTGCCTTATTAAGTAATTAGATACATGAATACCATATTTTCTCTTTATATTTTCTTTGATTTTGCAAAATATTTTAAGCGAAAATAAATGACAAAATGAAAATTTATTTGAACTGATTCATCAATAAAATGTTTTCAAAATTTTCAAGGGATAATAGTTAAACCTTACGGTGATTTGGTTGAGATACCCTTAACATAATCACGTAGGTATATTTAAATCCAGAATATTTAAAAAATCTTGTTAAAAATTTTGGTAACTAAATGTGACTATATTTAAGCATTTCTTTTACGGTTCAGTTCAATCGATTAAAATTTGTATTCCCGTACTAAGAAAAAGCACCCTTTAGAAAATTATTATCAATTAATACAATTTTCGTTGCGAGTTTACTATATATTTTAACCATTTCAAGCTTAAACTAGAAATAAATTACATATGAGGCAATACTGCTAATGTTTGATTCGAAAAATTCATTGAAAAAGCTGGAAAGACTGGGAAAGCAACTAAGTTTTTAAAGTATTCTTAAATTTATTAAAAGTTGGCGTTTTCCAGTTCTTCGAAAGGTAACTATAAATCCTAATACCAAAAATATCTTAAAACGTTGAGGTTAATTCTAAATTATGTTTGTTAAAGTAAATTTTGTAAACGTAGCAACTTGCTTCCGGTAGATATAATTCATATTTAGTTGGGATTTTTAGGGAAACAGTTTCGGCATGAAATCAATTGACAAATAATAATAATGCTAATCATCCACCTGTGTTTTTCGGAGAAACTTTAATAACAGGGGAACTAGAGCTTCAATAATAATAATGATAACAACAGCATTCACCAATTACAGGACCCATCGGCTGATCATCTGTAGAGCGCCTTAAAATGTTTATCCTCAGCGTTCGCCAAATTAGTAAGAGAAACTACGCAAAACCTTACTCTGAGAGTGACTGTTTGCAGTCAAAGTATGGACAAAGTATAGGCAATGGATCCCCTAAAATGTTTGATTTTGAAAATGGATTTATTAAGTTTTACTATTAGATCTTGTATATGATCTTCCCATTTTAAATTACAAGTAAAGGTTAAACCTAAACGTTTAGTTATTTGCATAGGTAATTACTTAAATTTGGTACAGAATTTAACCTAAATTTATCTGTCGATAATCAATTCCTGTATGGTATCTTTATTAGCAGCTCCTACAGTAATTTTGGCATACAAATTCAAAACCTAACGTGAAATGGTATTGATGCAGCGTCGCACGTGGTACCCTACGTGAACGCCACTTTAACCTACATGTAAATATCAAAAACCTTGATTTATTTTCGAAATAAGTAAAAATGAAATGAAAATGAAAACTTACTGAGACGATCGAATGGAATATTCCTCTACGAAATGTGTAAACCACAATTTATACATAAATTGTGTATAAATATTTATTATTCTGTTTTGTATATCGTTTTATTATTCATTTATTAATCGTTTTAGTATGTATGTCTTGTAAAACTTGAGTCGAATTTTTATTCTTTATTTTAATGCATTATTTCAAATATCAATTTGGAATTGATACATTTCTGTTGGCCGAGTAGTTAACTTTCAGTGCATATGTTGAACGTTTCACATTTTAAACAACTTTTATTTAAGTTTAATCGAAAGAGAAAGCAGAAGTTGCTAAAATCCTTTCTTAACAAATTAAGAATGCTTATATACCATAACATGTTACATACAAAAATCTATGGTTAATATATTTAAGCTCTAAAAGGCTATGGAATTATTTCGTGGATAATATTAAGCTGGCAATGGCAAACAAGAAAGACATTATCATCATGACAGAAACGTGTATAAGATCTCGGTCACTTGGTATTTTACACGATTTTTGGAATTTTGTAACGAGGCCAAATGTTTTGTGGAAAATCTAGTTTGGCAACAACTACATTCCTACCTGTTAATCAAGTGCAATAGATTGCTTGTTGAAAAATTACTTGATTAATAAATGAATAATAAATTGCCTAATTTATTTATTCATAAATTTGGAATGAGAAAGTGGCCTAAATAGATTATATACAGAGTACCACACACACCGATTGTCAGCAAAATCTGATATAAAGCTACATACGTATCTAATACAGACGTGTATGTTCCATATACAATGTGCCCCCCTGATGGACACTCTTTTTAAATAACTGTTGATCATTTTTTTATTTGCGAGAGAGCATGCAAGGCGCTATAAAAATTTTAAAATGTGAAATCAACTCTTACGAAAGTATCACCGTTAATATTATTTGTTATCGAAAATATCACTTGAAAATGTGATTAAGCAGGTTTTTAATGTAAAATTGGAAAAATGGTTAATATGCTAGACAAAATTATATTCATAGTTATTGTGTTTAATTATTTATAGTTTATCAAATGTGAATTTTAGTTTATTTCTATTAAAAGTAAAACAATTGATAAAGAATTTTTTCAAAAAATAAAAATAAAGTTAACGGAGTGAGCTATACCATCCGGGGCCATGTATGTTGTAGGCAGTACTATGTAATTAATCGATATTAGTAGATTTTGCTTATTTCTTCTTGCACACGAATCTATGTTAACTATGAAGTTTGATATATCAGGTGTTGATGGTCACTCTTCATTCTTTATTAAGTTTTTAGTTTCTTCACAATTTTAAAACGAAATCTAATTTTATGTTAATTAGTTTAGTAGCAATAGCCGTGACTTTTTTTCTGTTCCTCATAAGTTGTTTATAAACATCAACCACCAATCTAACTCACTAGTTAAAATAAAGAAATAAATTTACTGATATCACTAGGAATTGGTTTGATTTTACATTTTAGGGAAAATAAATCTTTTGTTCTAAAATTTGTGATCCTGTACGAAGAAAGAGCATCCTTTGGAAAATTATTACCAATTAATACCATTTTCGTTGCGAGCTTAACTACTTGACTTTTAACCATTTCAAGCCTTGTGAGATTGCTGTGAAACCACAAATACACAAAATCGAGCAGTTTGTACTTAAACTTTAAGAAGAAAGTTACATATTTGTTACTTTGTAAAAATCTGCCTTAAAAGGTATTAAACCAAGACAATTCAATATAGCTTAAAGCCCACAAACTACTGAGATGTTGGATGTACGTAATTTCACACAATATTTAGTTATTGAAAATTTGTGTACGGTACTAAATGTATTTTACTCAAAAGACGTGCCTAAAGAATGTCAAAATCACTTTCCTGTAACTTCATGCATCGAAAACTTACATAATAGAATTTTGTTTGTAACTCAGAAACAAAAGACAATCGCCAATTTCTCTTTTCACCATTGAAAAACATTGGTATTACCCATTTTTTTTCTATTTCTAATAGTTCTCGAGTTATCATACTTCCGCGGGCCAGTCTACCATTTGTTACGTATACGGTCTTGTGGAGGGCATACACACCCCATAAGCAACAACCAGAATGGTCTGAAAATGTGCACAACTTTTAACTTTTTGGTACATATTGAAACCAATATTAAAAAGGTAATAACTGTAAGTACTGGTGTAAAGTACACAGTTACAGTTGCGTAGTTCCCTTAAAGTTAGAAACGTAAATACAACAGACTAAGTGTGGCTGAGATACACCCCACTTGCAAAAAAAATAGTTTTCTGTAATATGAAAAAAACTAGAAAAACACTTTTGTTGAGAAAGCCAATTTCTGCTACTGAAAAGTTGAAGTTGTAAAAAATTTTTTTTGGTAATTCCTGTGAAAAATTCAAAATGGGGCCCCGCTTGGCCTGAGAGAAGTTAAGCCACTTCGCAAACATATGTAACAGAGAATACCGGTGGAAACATGACTGAGGCATGCCCCACTTACATTCTTTAATTTCAATATTGACGTAAATACATGAGCACTAGGGTATCAAAATATCTAAATTTGCCCATCCTGTGCAACCAATTTATTACCTAGGTCGTTAAAAAGTGTGAGTTTTACTGCTGTCATTGCTGATTATTAATGAAAGTTACTTAATCGGTTTTTTTCAATTGCACAACTCACGTCACCTCTATTGAAGTAAGCTCTACAAATATATGTAAGTAAAAACGTGTATATGACGTCTTCCATGCATTAAAAATGGTTAAACATCACGTTACGTGTCGACGTTCAAACTTTTCCATTAAGAATATAGGACAGGAATGAAAATATATTTTGCACGTAAAAAGAGAATTATGACGATGTGTTGTATGTACAAATTAGCACGTCTTTATGTTGTTACTACGGTAATAGTACTATAGATAGATATTCAAAAAACGACCGGCTTATTTCCTTAATAGGTTGACTTGATTAAGAATAAAAACTTTGAATGATTTGATAAACAATGTTGTTTTCTATTTCCGTTGACACAGATTTCCTATATACTCACTTATTGTCTTCAATTCTATAAACACTTTTCTGACCTCTAATTGCCCACCGTTTTCATTGTCGGTTTATATGAAGCTATATTTAAACGTCATTGATACGTACTGGAGCAGATAATTTGTTCAAAGCAAACACTTTATGCCGAAAGATTAGTAATCCAACGGCAAAAGGCAGGAAACATGGCCTAGCGCAGGTTGCGTCAAAATAAACGAAAGCATGTGCAGATGACCTCATCGACATCTAAAATGTAAACAAGATGAAAACAATCCTCATCTGAACGTAAATTAATTATCTTTTATATATGCATGTATCTATCGAAATAAGACGTGCACAGAACCGGTTTAATTATGTCCGTTCATTCCTTAAATATTAGTTTTTTTTTACGTATTTAAGAATAGTTTCATAGTTTATCATTATACGTCCCTATTTATTTTTGACTTATTTATTTATCGAAATAAAATTGGTGATTTTAATTATCGAATGTGATTTATTCGTTATTCTTCTAAATGGCCCTTATTATTTTTCGATTTAAAGTAGTCAGATACATTGATTCTAGATTATTAGTGATATTGATACAACATTGCACCAACACAGATGTCTAAAATTTTTACAGCTCTTAATTCTTCTCAATTTATTGCTGCAAGCTAGAATTAAAATATAATCTCGTACGATGAAAGTCCAACTATTTTTGATACTTGTGAGTTTTTCTTTTTGGAAAAACTTTTGTAGAAGGCTGTTCTTTCCCTCAAGTAAACATTTTAGATCTTAAGACAGAGGATAAAAGCTATATAATCGTTTGTGATATTATACAACTAACTACAGCGTACTGTCTGCAAATGAAAATACATCACCTAGGAATTTGTTACAAGAAGCTGTTGCAATAAAATACTTGCAATATAAAATTTGCATGTAGAATAATAATTTTATAGAATAGACATGCAAGTTGACCAACAATGTTACAGGCAGCTCTAATGCGTAGATATTGCCGTTTCATCGTGTATTTTGTAATATACAGTTCTTTGACATACTTTTTAATAAAGCTTTTAAGTTTCCCTTTCAACTATGTGGTAACATGTTATAAAATTTAACGTATAAATTTCTTAATTAAAATATGAAATGTGGACGTACAAATTGTTTTATGATGACTGTTGGTAGTGAGAGGATAGATAAATTATTTCTACAATACAACAAACACTCGTAAATTGAGATTATCGGATGTTGAAATATAAAGTTGTTTAAATCGGGGTTTCCAAGAATCGTTATATTTAGACTTGAATAATCCTTAAGATTTCTGTCTTTTCCAACAAGGAATTTCTCTGTAATGTGCCGAACCTCCTCAAAGCAATATAGCATAGCTTATAACTGAGTGAAATAATAGATAGTATTCCATTAATAATACCTCAAAACTGATTGAAGGAATTAAATTAAGTTCCCACGAATACAAAAGATCCGCAAATGCATTAACATACTTTACAATGTGTCTATCTATTCGACGTGCATGTTGAGCTTAAAAATTAATAATAATATGAGTTTTATCTCTATTCAAACACAAATTTATGGCAGAGAATGTTCGGCGTTGTATCGCCCTAAAGTTCAGAACTTTTATTGGTAAATAAAATAATAATGTTATCAGCGTATTCAGTATTTTTAACGTTTAAACATTCTGCCATATCATGTACAAATAAAATAAAAAGGGTACGTGCCAAAACAGAGCTTTGAAGGACTCCACATAATGGCTTCTATTTTTAAAAAGTTTTCTAAAAATGCCTCTAATGCCATATAAAGAGCCAATTGATCGAGTAACATAAGATGAAAGACGCAGTTGAAAACCTTAGTCAGATCCAAGAGGTCTCTCCTCTCCAACTCATCAGTAATATATGTAATAATGTTAATTAAGACGCTAATTATTAATTTGTTAACACAAAACCATGTTGGTTATTGTTTAGAATGTTTTTGTTCTTAAAGTATACACTTTTGAAGGCATTTTCTAGTCATTTCGGGAGTATGTAAACTACAGCTGTTACTTTTTATCCAATTTTTAGATAATTCGGAAAATTACCTGTTTCAAAACAAAGATCTGTTAGGTATGAACAACATATTGCAATATTCTAAATGTGGTGCAGTTTTTATCGCAGGTAATTATTCGCAATTGCAATTATTAATTTCTGTTTTGAACATTGGCATAAATTAAGTTACCAAATGCTTCATGTGCCGCTACATTAATTTTTAACAATTAAAATTTTACTTTAATTCACATTTAAAGTTTGACTGTATTTTAAAGTTTTTAGTAAATACCTTTACCTCTATTATATATTTAAATTGTTGATTTTCTGCCACTTTGGTACTTTCTTGTTTTGCGGATGGAAATCTAGATAAGTGCGCAATTTTTTGATTGTTTTATATTCAGGTTTTGTTCTTTGTATGGAATTTTATTCTTATTTTTGCTACTTTGCGTTTTTGCACATGTTCGCTTCTAGGCAAATAAGAAATAGGCATTTAATTGAAGTCTTAGCTGAAATTTCTCCAATTAATTCCTTCTTAAATAACCATCTTATACATGTTATATAGCATATTTAACCACCTTCGATAAGATTTCTTGAGCGTCAGTACAAATAACATTTAATTGTATTATCAAAGTCTCGGGGACATTTAGCAATTAACGTATTATCAACATCACTGGAATAACTTGGTATATTGACTGCAACCACCTTCAAGAGGATTTCATGTTCCCGACGACATTCAACTATTTTTAGACTTTTGACTCATATTATCAGTGTTCACCCTCATACAAAATTTAGTCTGAAAGAAAATTATGCAGATAGGTGGGTGTATCATGTATTTAATAATTATCTTTAATTAAGTAAATAGTACTTTGCACTAGAATACGATCTTGTAAAAATTTTCAAATATTCATTGTGACATTTTACTCAACTTCAACTTATTTTTAGCATATTTTTATTATTAAATTTTCCAACTGCACTTCTCCTGTAGGTTTCCTACTGCCGCCTAAGTTAAATTTACATTATATTACACTCAGGGCCCTTCTCCACCAAAAACGTGCAGCTGCGGTCCAAACGGTTCAAATGTACAAGTAATGATTTTTCCAAACCGTCTTTTCTTTAAAAACAATCTCTCATGCGTCTTATACACGTCTATTATGTATATTAAGACCCTAATTAAGGCCTTTGCACTAGTTACTTGAAAGAATTTACACCTATAAATATTATTTTTTTACATTAACCGTCTATCGAAATAATGTATGTATTTTGATACGGTACCATTAACGCAACTTGCAAAAATAAATTTCATATAATCGTCCATAAATCTAGCAATAGGGAAAGGAAAACTACGCTCTGTTGCAAATAAGAGTTTACAGTTAATTCATACTTTCAAAGTACACATGTGCATACAACCACAGTTTTTAAACTGCTAAACTTTCGATAATAAGCAACCTATTCGCTCTATTGTTTATGCCGATGAGAGATATGCACTAATTTTTTGCACCTTCACATCATAAACTATTTGTAGTTATAAATAATACGTGTACGATCTTATAGCGAATAATCAATCAATTGGATGCATTTGTCGTGTAGTTTATTAATTCGAAAAGAATGTCTAGTTCGAACTATCCTTAAATTATAAAATTGAACAATGTATTTCATAGCGGGAATGACTGTTTAGATGGCAAAAAATATTAAATAATCCCTATTTTAAGAATTTCCTCGTCATTAATACAATAACTCATTATCATATCATCTAACTGTGCAATAACAATATCGATGGTTAATATGACTCAGCGTAATTAGTCACACTGTGGTTGAATACTAGGTACTCTTTTTCTGGCGTGTCCAAATTTGGTCTTACCTGGTAAATAAACAACTGTTAACTTGTTTGATAAGCATTTGTAAATTAGGGTTGTGACTTGAAATTAAATGTGTTAGTTGTGTAAAAACGGTATTATACAAATGTATTATGTACACAAGAATTAATTGAACTCAAACACACGAAGTCGTGGTATATTATACAGACTGCTTAGCAACTGACCGAATTTGTTTTTGAGATAACTTAACTGCTAACGGATCGTAAAACACCTTTTTAATCGCCTACTATAATCTTTAATGATTCTCCAAATTACAGTTTTCATTGACGTGATTTTTTGTTTGTGTTTTTTTGTGGCTGCTCAGGATTTTGATACATACATGGGATAGGTATTGGAACTCTTCTGAACGATCGATTTTTATACCTTTAGGTACTTAGTTATTTTTACTGTTGATATTCTTTCTTAAATTGCTTCAATCTAATTTTCTCCTATTGTGTCCACAGAAAAAGGATTATTGGAACCAAGTAATAATTACTTGGAGGAAGTAAATATACATGCAAGAGAATATGTTCTACAACTAAGAAAGTAGCTATCTTGAAGAAATTATTAAATTCAAGAAAGCGGTTGCTTATCCAAAATAGATGAACAGCTTTTATCCAAGATATTGGTTTCGTTCAATTACAACAGATATTTTGAAAATAACGTTATTCTCTTGGTATAAAGACTTCACATATTTTCTTCCTTCTCTTGTTTGTCACCTATTTGCGTTTCTGTATCGGAGCCACCGCCCCTTTACTCGAAAACCCATTTTCTCACGTTAGTAGACTGGGTTACATATGTACTTATACCTTATGTCTAATGCGGTGGGTAGTGTATTTTTTCTATTGTTGCATTGAATTTGCCGTAAATGATTCAATGAATACCATGAGAAAATTTTAGATTATTTAAATTTGTATATTTATGGAGAATGCAGAAGTACAAATTATTTATGGACAGCGTTATCTGGACGAATGAAGACAAATTTACAATTTCATCAAAATATAATATTATCTTCTAACGTAAAGCTTTATTTATAATAATTCTAATATAACACATATAAACGCATCCTTTTAATAAATAACTCAAACTACTTGTTTATTTATAGAATTAACAGAGTATCTGAATAATCCATAGATATTCTTTGAATTTGGCCCCGAATATTTCTCTAACATCCAGTATAGGGATAATTCCTTAGTCTCATCTAAACTTAAGTTATTGAAGCATTTTTCATTTACTCCTTTATCTAAAACAAAAATTAATTAGAGTTAAATAACATGAATAGGAGTTCTTTGTCATCATACAAACAGAAAAGACCTAAAAATTTAATAAGAAATAAATGTGTTAGTAGAATCTTAGTCACTATCAGCTATGTGCATTGTGCAATATTCAATGTTCACCACAACCCCAAATTATGTTTAATGGGTGCACAAATATGCCAAGACTGGAAAAAATGCAGTCACGGTATTTTAATTTCTATAAATAAGAGAAAACTCGAAAAGTTTTGGGGCAAAAATAACCACAATCTTGTCCTGCGCGTCTCAGCACAAACATTGTTGGAAAAGTGTTACAATTATGTGAATTAAAACAGAAACTTGCCCACATTGTGACAACAAAATATATTAATTAAGAAAAATGAGGGGTCGAATTACGTAATTGTATAAATGTCAAGTAAACATTAACACAAGAGATATTTTGGTGCAGGATTCCGTGTGGCCTCCTGTAGCAACGGGGCTAAATGTGAAAATCTATAATAGTAAAGGTGCTATCTATTAACTAATTTGTTATTTATTTCAAATCTATGTTATCGACACGTGTCCGATGTTTTCCTAATCTTACTGCATCTATTTTTTATTTCATTGTAATATATTCTAATTCGTCTTTCCTGCTTTATGATGAAGAGAAACACAGAAGCAGTTAGCGATTAACTACATGGTTTCTTGCTGTCGTCTTTTTATTGCCGTTGCCGAAGACATCCGTGAGTGATATAGTATGTTGATTTCGCTTACTTTTCTTCGTTATCACGATAGTTATCTTTAAGCCTGTCTGGATCTCTTAATATCCACCTACAGACTAATATCTCTTCCAACTGACTCGTGCACCCTTGTAAAAAACGCGCGTTCTGTTCGCAGTCGTTTTAACGGATTCTCTTCACGGGGCACTGGTTTCTCGAGACTAGTTTTCCTTCTACCACAGCCACGTGTTTCGTAATAATTTTGTACTAATGTATATCCAGTTTGAATTGGGTAACAACATGTTTTCTTTCTTATATAAAAAGGAAATTTGTATGAGAACTTGAATGATCGTTCTATAATCTAAAATTTTGTTTTCTTTTACAGTAATTCTACAGTTACGTTTTTGCACGCCATTATCAAGTTTTATCAAGCTTTGAAAATAAATAGAATTGTTAATTTACAAAATTATTAATATTATTACCATATTAGCACCACGAAATTAGATTTCTGGTTTTATTTTTTCGCTGTACTATGATTTCTATTTATTAATACTACTGAGTAGCTGCTACTAATTCCCTGAGACCTGCACAAATATGGTTGTTGTCCTACAGTAGTTGCTACCAATATTCATTTGTCGTTTGCTGATCGAGTTGACAAGCGTCCAAATTCGCCCCGAATTTGTTTATGTTAACTATATTTAAATCGAGTTTGTTGTACGTTAAATACTTTTGAAAGGTATGTATATAGGTACTATACTTTATATATTTCATATATATTTATCATTGTTTACAAAATTTCTTTTCTTCCTGTCTCTAATTTTTTAGCATCAAAAATAGAAGAAAATCTTCCTCTTGGCTCTGATTAAGAACATTAAAACGAGTTTATTAATATTAACACACAATTCATACATTCCAAAAATATTTATTGTAATACAATTTCGATCCAAATACAGTTAACACAAATAAATTTGCAGCGAAGTTCGGGGCTTCTCTGCTCCCGTAGCAGTCCAGCGATTAGCCATCAGCGGACGAAAAACGAAAGTTGATAGCAACCTTTAGTTACCGCAGCGGTTTAATGTTACATTAAAATTATTGCTACAATTATAACCAATACTGTATATTAAAATTCTATATGTTACGACTCGATAATACGCATTATCAATTTAATAAAAAAATTTGCTTAATATTCAATAAGTATTAAACAACAACAAAATCATAAATTCTCTATACATATTGCTACACCGGTGTAATATCGTATATCGGAGTGTTTTTTATGTCATGTCTCATCCATTATACCGCGGCATCGTGCCGGTTTGTTTTTCGATGACTCATCAGACATATGAGAAGTTCTCGCGTCCGGTAAAAGAATATTCCAGAAAGAAACGTTTGAAGTAAGCTCGAATTTGATCGCGGGTTTCCTTCAACGACAACACAAGTTTAAACACAGGTTTAAACAAAATTTGTTTTACACGCACCAGATTTCATTGTACAGGAACGGTATTTTTAAAATCACTTTTCTTTTTAGTACTATCTCTAACCGGATTTTATGTAAGAAATAGTCACGTTTAAATCGAGTGCTAATTGAAGTACTTAGTTGGTTTGATCAGTGATCACTTACACATTTGCACACGTTTACTTTTACGTGTTCTGTGTATATATATGTATGCCCAGCAAATTCCTAGCAAGGTTACACATTTAGCAAAACTTCCATAATCGCGTTTCCGTGCAAAGAAGCCTTATCAGGTGATTTTATTAGCGCGCAGTTTATTTGGGTCCCTTAATCTCTAAACTTATTTTTGAAGCGGTTTGTTTTATCTTTTACTTAATCTGCAGATCAACCGCAATCCTCTTTTCTTTCCATAAAAACAAAAGTCATATAGTAGAATGATATTGAAAAAGCTAGAATACAAAGTACTACGCCATCGAGGAAATAATAAAAAAAAAGTTCTTATACGCTAATGTCCATAAGCCTTCTGTTTTCAAGATATAGGATATTAAAAGTTTAACATTTTTTTTGATTGACGTCATCTTCGATGTATGTCTGGATTATTACGGATTCTATCAGCAGACTCCATAGTTCTGTTCCATAATTGCTCTGTGTTATTTAGTACTACGGCATGCACTTCATTTTTCATAAACCCCTAAAATGAAAAATCGAGGGGATTATGGTCTCTCACGATCAATCCACCTATTTCTAAATCGTGTTCACAAAAATTCATTATTCAATGGGACGTCTTCTAATAGTGTTCAGTTCACTTTCCAAAAAATGTCGTTAAAGTTCATCTATCAATCGAAATGGACCAATTAGGCAATCGTTGATTATACCTGTGTACACATTAATTGAAAACCCATACCGGTGATTCTCTATTATGGTTGATGAGGGTTTTCATCACTCCAACAGTGCATGTTATATAGGTTCAAAACACAATCGCGACTAAAACCTGCTGCATCGCTGAACAAGATTAATGACAGAAAATGTTACCCTTGATTTTCCAACCACCAGCATCCTGTCTTAATAGGTGATAAATTCTTTGGAAATAAACCGGCTGAAGGAACTGTTTATTAACAGAACAGCTTCTTCGTATGCAACAATACAATGAGTTCTGGTAACCCTACTATTAACTTTTGACTTTTTCCAAACGCATGTGCATGTTAACAAATGTTTTAACATTAGGAGCATGACTTAATGGATATGCTGCTTGATAGATACATTGAGCTTCGGAAGAATTTGATCGAGTTTCGCCATAGCACATAATCATGACCCTGTATTCCTAAAAAAAATAAAGTAAAATATAGAGAGTCATTTTTTAAAACAATTTAAAGAAACGACAAACAACGGAATCAAACAAAAACGCAATCAGAAACATGTATAGCCAACGTTTTGCAACGCATTAGAAATATGATAATACTCGAAAACAAAATACACACACTAATTTTAGTTCAATTATATCTTGATAACCAAAAGAAATTTACAAAAACATTTTTAACAATTGAATCTTCAATTGTTTCTAAGCATAAATGAAATATATTATGTGGTAACTTCACCAACATTTATTTTTGTTGTACCCTCTCCAATTGGCAAAATATTGTATCAAACACGTATAAGGGACATCTACCGCTGTCAACGATGTACGGGTGCGAATATTGAAAATACCTCTTCCGTTTACTTAAAAACTTGCCATGAGTGAGAAGTAAAATGACTTCAGAGTAACATTTTTTGGTTCTCAAATAAAATTCGTTGGTAGTTTTCTCTGCTACAGATATAGAGAGAAATATATACTTTAATCTGAAACAAATAACAATAGTGCTAAATTGGATAACAAGTAAGACTTTCTTCGGTTAAACTTTGCCCATGCTATAACACCGATTCAAAAATCTTTATGTGTAGCTTAACTTTGCTTCTTCTAACTTGCCTAGCTTGTAATTTAATTGAATTTCGAGTGGCAATCATAGTCTAAGTCAGACAACTTAGGTGTAGAAGTTTTCTTTATATTTCTGATAATATTCATGGTGCAATTTGCTCACTTTAAATTGAATACCATGTATAGTTGATCATTTTCCGATAGCTGATGTTATTCTAGACAAGTTCCATTAAGATATCAACCTATCTTGCGATTTCTGAACACAAAAAAAAACGAATTTGAATGTCATTTTATGGCCCATTCGTATATAAGCGTATAAAACAGATTCTTCCAGTGTGGTTTCAAGATTGATATCTTGAAGATAACAATTGTTATTGTGAACGATACATTCCTAGATACCAATTTAATAATTGAAATTGCAGATTTGCTTAAATAGTGTTACCTTTCAAGATCTTATGGTTGATTTAATTTACTTAAGTGCAGTTTATTTTAGATTCTACTGTTAGATAGTGAGCAAGTAATTGTGGAAATTTTATCAGTAGGGGTCTCTTTAGATTGGTATGCCAACGGAACTTACAACCTTCAAACTTGTTTTAAGTGAACGTATTTAATAGAAAGAATTAAATTCTGACTTTGATAAGTTCTGCCACAAGTTCTGTATTTGTTTATTACATAAAATTCGAAGAAAATATTCCTCTTAAAAGGTATGTAACCAACCCCAATAACTTTTTATATATAGCAATTACTAAAACGTTTACAATTATGTATTAGATTAGATTACCACAATTCGAAAGCCCAAATTTTTTGTCTATATCAAGAATAAAAGTCCAATAAACCATAAATAACAATGGCGACGTTTTGGTGCGCTCTTGTTTGTTGTACTTTTTTTTTTATCGTAAGCAGATGTTTCCTATATGCATTGTTCAACGGCTCACTGGAGTCTTTCAAAACGTGTGCATTTGTATACGCAGTACGTATGTATATTTCATCATTAAGTAGCAGTTAACTGAACGTAATTAGCGTGGGACGATGTGCGTTTTCTTACTTTAAAATAAAACCAATGAAGTAGATATATACATACAACTAATATTTTTTTGCGACAGCAAATACCTTTATTTGTATGTAATGTGTAAGCTGTAAATAGGATCTTAAATATAAAACCGAATAACAACTGATAAGGATAAAGGAAGCACAGATAAAATAAAGTATTTTGTTACCTTGGAATAAGGTAAATTGCTGAACTTATTGTTTGATGGGCGTGTTCTTTTCATCACTTTACATAATTCCTTTTTATGTGCACGTGTTCCCAAATACATATTTCTTGTTAGATATTACTCAACGTAGTACAAACCATATTGATAGTTTGTTGATAAGAAAAAAGGTGCCATATTATTGCAATTAATATAAAAAACTGAAAAATTATATTGACAAATTTAAATAAACTCACCATAATTAGTTAACTATAAGGTAGGTAAGAGAAACTGTGCAACTTCCAAACGGCGCTAAAGAATAGATCCTGTCCCTAAAGCTCAGCACAGTTCCATCTTTCCCTATCTATATGTTGGTTGTATGCGTAACTTTATATTTTTGATTATAAGTAATACCTAATTATAAATAAAAATGATTAAGTGTGAATACGGATACACCATACAAAAATGAACTGGCAGAAAAATAAAAGGCTGCCTAAATTTAATGCTTCAGTTGTTTCTCTGCCAAATTTTCACCTTTATCCAGGTGACTAGTAACACATTAATTAGATGATGAAGATAAACATTGAATTATTTACTCCAAAAGTTAAAACTTTTCGTTGTAAATATAATATACAAGACTTTCTAGAATGTACTGAAAATAAAATACAAACATTATACATATATGGTCTGGTTAAACAGGAAGCAAGAAAGAAACAAAAAGCAGAAAAAGACAGAGACCGCGGTATACCGTGTGAAACAAAATATAGCTCCAATGGTAATTATTGATAGGGCAACTTAGAATAAACACTAAGCTATCAATATCGTTTCTGTAAATAATAGAATCCAAATTCTTGCGTCATTAAAATCAAAAGTGTGCCCCGTTTCGTCATGGTGAACAGAAACAACTGTGCTCAGGGAGACATTACGAATATTCCTGTTGTCCATGTACATCCTACTTCTTAGTTGTTGGTTAGTTCGTGCAATATAGCACCTGTTGTAGTTACTACAGTGGATGCATCGGATAGCAGATCCCCATTCCAGAATCCAATAGTGTATCCGGATCCGAGAATCGGATAATGGATCCAGATTGCAACGTTTCCGTATGCCTCTAGTACTTGTTTACTACTTGCACATTTTTTGGAATGTCGAGTCAACAACAAATATAACAAAGACCTTATTATTATAAACCCTTTGGAGCAGTAATCAAATTCAAAACAATGCTTTCTATTCGGGCACTCATTACTTTCTAAAATTTAACGCATACCCCGTAACTGCCTCATTATGTTAAACCAAATACTCATTTACCTTTAGAAGAACTGAACCATACTTCTTTGATAATAAGAATAAAATCACTTTCAAATAGATCAGGAGAACAAAAAAAAAACGAAAATATTCATGTAAGACGTTCATTGTTCGTAGTGTTTTATGAGCTGTGGGAGTGTCCTATTGGAAGTATCCATTCCTTAGTTCATCGTCGTGCAACTGATTTACGTTGTAAAATATTATTACTTATTATCTTTTTGGGTTTACCGTTTCATGGAAACATAATAGACCAATAATTCTTCTTCGTGAACCTGTTCTCCAGAAACCACGGCCTTATCAGAATCCAATGGCGATCTGGACCAGATACGCGTGGTTTGTTTGTTAATAACATCATTAAGAGAGTTACAATAGAGTGGAGCCAAGTTTCGTCTGAGAATAAGGATTTGTGAAGGATAATATTATCATTATTCATGTGATTTTCAAACCAATTCCAGTTGTTGTACTGTCATTACACGATCAATGAGCTTGTTCTTGCACAACACGAAATTTAGCATCCCAGCAAACAGTTTGTTGGTATAACTCTAAATCATTGAACTGTATAGAGAACTAAAACGGCTACACAATACTATTTGAGCGAGCCGGTTTGAAGTTAGGCAACTGTTTGAGTTAAGAATTGATATGCAACTTGATTCTTCAATAGCTGGTAAATTCGAAATTATACTGTTATTAAAAAATAAATTTAAATTAAACATAAATAAAACAAGTTGGATAGAGTGTCAAATTTACATTCGAAACACACGGCACGTGTTCGGATTCTACTACATAAAAAGCGACATATATACCTCAATCTCTTTATCTTTCTCGGCCTCAGCGTCTGCATGACCGGTAACTGTTCCAGTTGTAATAAAGTTCACTGCTCAAAATACAATACAAACTGTGGAAGCTGAAAACTTGGTTCATCCATACATATAGAATGCATAGAATAAGACCATTTCCCACTTCATTGCCTTTATACATTATATAAATACCTTCCGATGATAAATGTTTGGTGGTCTGTAGTAAACATTCTTTAAAATTTTATAAGATGCGTCAAAAAAACATCAAATGTAATTTGAATTGTTAAATTTGTGAATAAATGTCCAACGTAATTTGATGTTTCAATTTTGGATTTAACTGCCAGATGTAGATGTAACCAACATAAATTAAAAAGAAACATATGTTGATCATATTGTATAAGCCTTCATAAGTCTACCCTTCAAAATCTTCCTTTTACATGCAACATTGTCTTTGTATTTGTACTTTAAGTAATATCGTTACCCACAGAACTTGCATTCAAAACAATTGACCTTTGTCTGGTAATGAGGTTACAAAATTCCACTATTAACCTCAATTACTACATACGTACAAAAATTGTGTCATTTAAGTGCTCTTGTATGTTGAATAATTTATGTTTAGAATATCTTTTTCATGAATTATACATAGGTGTTACAAATAATTGCGTTAAGAGTTTCTATATCCTTGTGTACATGAATCCAATCGTTTAAAAAAACAAATTTCAATTTTGAAGAAATCCTGTTCCGCTATAGGTTGGCTTCACCTTTAACTTTTTTCCTAGTGACATAACATTTTCTATTACTTTTGACTTGTCACTGGTACATGAATTGAGTTCGATTTTCTTCATTTCTAACAAATCATAGTAACAAAGTCAATGTGTAATTTGTGTATTAATTTTATTTGAGGGCGCAGAATAGGAAAGGAATATTGTTCTTAGACGTTGCAAAATTCCTATACCAACAAATTCACATTTAAGTTGCGGGAATGATTTATGCAATACTCAATCATTTTAATGGCTAAAACCCTAAGCAACAAATTATAGTATTTTTCTACTACAAATCACAATAATAATAGTATAGCAAATACGGAACATACTCGATATTAAACATTCTTAGCGCTGTTGAATCTCATTAATAAATACTTCATGCTGTATGTCTATCTCGCTTTGTAATAAAAACGTTGACATATAAATTTTTCCTTTCAAGCCATACCTCAGTACATACGTAGAAGGAAAAATGAATGTACTGTTACTTTCTAAAAGAGGAAATAAATTAAATTACTGCATGTATCTGATGTAGTTAAATAAATAAAAAGCGTTAGAATGCTCATCTATGTACTTAGAATCAAAAAAGTAAATAACTGGAAGAATAAATTAGTGAAGCCTAAACATTTTACTTATAAATTAGAACTAATGTCTACATACATTTGTCAAGTGTAAGTAATTATACTTTTATTACATCTTAAATGTATTATTGTGAGCAAATGAAAATAAACAAGCATTTTAATTACGTACGATTTACTACGTATCTGAAATTGTGAAACTAATATCGTGAATATTGCGACCAAATGCCTTTAATGATGAGTTAAAATTCTACGCGTGATGGAAACGCGAAAGATGCAGGGAATTGCTCATCAAAAACCTTCAACTTTACAAACAGTAATAAGTAAAAGTGCTATATTTGAACTTAAAGAAAAAAGTAGGATAAAACGCATACATTTGCTTATATTCCTGGTGATAATAGATAAAGGGTATCTAATGAACAACAAGACGTCTTCAAATTGATCGAAATACCGGCCACACAAGAAAATAACTCTCCTGGATTATAGCCGAATAAAACTTTCGGATATTCGAAATCTTAATGCTACCAAAAAGTGTGCTTATTTAAAGATTATAAGAAAAACATGTTAAATTTGGAAATAACTATTAATCAGGAAAATATGTGGAAACGCGTAATTTTTTCTGATGGGAAAGTTTTCCAGGCGACTCAGAATGGAAGTATTCGCTTGTACAGCTAGCTATATCAAGTGTTATGTTAAACAGTGATAGTTTGCTCGGGCTAGAATAATTTACAAGGACCTAGTTTATTCACTATTATGATATATTTAATAATATTATGCTACCATTTGGAACACAAATTCGTTGTAATAATAATATATTCTAGCATGACAACTTCCCAACCAACACTGCTGTTGTTTTTTAGCAATTATTTACCAATAACAATATGAATTTATTACCTTGGCAAGCCAGAAGATTAAACAATGATTCTTGGACAAAGTATTAAACTGTTATATATAAATAAATAAAAAAAGATGTTACATTAAAATAAATCAAAATAAACATTAGTGTTGTCGATATCATGTATTTTCAATTGCTCACCATAATACACTTAATGCCAAATTCTACATGTACATCTGTTGTTGATAGGGTGAGAAACAACAGAAGCAAGCCAAAAGTAGCTTTTGTTTCACTATATGCATTTATTTTTATTTACTGTTTTAATCACAGAATTCTATCAATTTGCTAGAACTTTAATTAATTATGGATAGTGGATTCGATAAGAAAATAAATTGTATTCACGTGCAGTCGAATATTTGCCTCTTGTAAAAGTCTACATGGTGTTTTTTAAAGATAAATGACGTGTAAATAAATTAACATATAAGCCAATGGATACTTATAGCTAAGAATTAAACAAGAAAATTACACTGATTCCCGCCAAAAAAGTATGGAAGTGAGCTAAACACAATATTCAATTATTTAATTATAATAATAAAGCAGCTCGGTAGCTTAGTGATAAGAGGGCTTGTGGTGGAGTGTGCGCTGTGCGTTCGAATCCCATCAAGGTCAAATGGCATATTTGTCCAGTGGATCCGTCATTATTCGCATGTGAAGTAAATAACCTACCCTGTACTACGAGAAAGTAATAGTAACAGCGAAAACACCTGAGGTTATAACAAGCTTTAATCCTATATACCCCGTTAAGCCAAACGTAAGTTTTTAGAGCAAGTTTTTGTGAATCGCTTCACGTTTCAGTTAATCGATCTTGGAAATGTAAGTTCAAACATATAGCTTTTGTCTCAAGTACCTCGATATTCATTAGTTCATTCTAAAATGGCTCTATACCTTTAATTCATGAAATTATGAACGATTCAATCGAACCAGCTCGGCAATCTGATTGGTACGGTGAATCGGTTTTTACTGATCACTTCTATTGGATTTTCGTCCATTTTACTTCTCAATACAACTCTTATCTCGAAGAAATACCATCACATTCTGGGACTATTTTGGAACTGAGATTTGAACGATTTAATGCGCTACTTGAATGACGATGCTACGAGTGATGCGTCGAATATTAGGCCGAACGTTTGAGTCAATGAATTCGATAATTAGTTTGGTATAAATGTTTTTGCGAGACAGTGTAGTATATGCTTAATTCGATATTTGGTACTACTAGTTGTTTTTGTGATTATTATTAGTTTGCTATATTGAAGATAGAAATGTAACAAGCGTACAATCATACGAGAAATTTTACGTTACTAGCAAGCTTTACATTATACCTAAATGTGTCAACACGAAATATAGAATAATATTATTTAAAATGAATAGAGTTAAAAAACTATTTTAATATAATAATATTCGAACGAATAATGTAGCCATGCATCAAACGAGTGTTTTTCTTCGAACGTTGGAGGAATTCCTTTGACTCAGATCAAAAAGGTCAACGGCCCGAACATGTTCAAACGCAAATTTTGAACGCTTCAAACTATCAACCGTCCAACGTTGGAAGATAATCACATAGCGCCGGCTTTGGATTGATACCTATTTGTGCATTAGTTTGCAAAGATTCGGAATAATGTAAGTAAGTCAACGAAGTGTATTTCACATTTAAACAATCATAAAATTAAAATTTAACATATGCAGAGTGAGTCGGGAAGAACGCACTATACTCCAGGAGTATATTCACACTTAATATTTAAAAAACTAAAATACTATTATCCAATTTTGACGTCATCACAAAATTTCCGCTTCACACATTATTCTAATTATTGCCTTTGTTTATTAAGTGTTCAGAAATACCGTCCTTGACTAAACAGTTTCTGCTTCATCTACGAAGGGCGGTTGTTGTTCGTCTAATTGATTCGTTTGTTTCCTTAATATTGGCTACAGCATTTCTAACACGTTAAAGGAATGCATCTCGAATCTTGACTTTTATACTGTGTAGCTCTTCTTTGAACCAGCCCCATTAACGGTGTAAGGTCTAGAGATCTTAAAGGCTAAGTAATAGATCAATCCGAGGTTTTAGAAATTCAACATTCCAGTGTTACGCGAAACATGACCTTTCCAGATGCTGCAAAACGAAAGAGCCGGTTAAGTGACTCAACCACACTACCAAAAATTGGGGTGAAATTGCCGTCCGTCCATAAGTTTATTTTTGTTACAATTTTATTTTTCTCTGTTTTCAATACACTGGCATTGACAGGCTTACACTTAAAGCTTGTAATTAAAATAATGACGGGAATGTTATTATGATGTCATAGCTTTAAAAACAAATAAAAATTGGATGTGAGTTTTTTTTTTATGATTTTTTACATGTAGCACGCAGCTCTGAAATTTTGGGTCTAACTCACCCTGTACAGACATATATACTAATCATAGTGCATGGCCTAAAGATATTCGTAACTTCATAGAATAATGATTATCTACAAACTGGCGCGACTAACTTTTTTTAAATAGAACTTCTATGTTATATAATTGTTGTTTAATCCGTTACGCGTTAGCCTAATTTTAGAGATACTTATTTTTTTTTAAGTGACTGGTTTACGATTGTTTACAGAGTTATTTATAACAATACTGATCAAACCATATCGTTGACATTACATTCTCTCGTCCGTGTCCAATATCAGTATAAAGAGACAGACTTTGTTACCAGTCTATTAATTATAATTGTAATTATAAAGGTTATATACGAAAGCAAAAGGTGGATACCCAGTACATCCGCGGTGAGCGGAACACTAGTGCTCCGTGAAGCCACTTCAAGTGTTCCGCGAAAGAACTCAAAGACTCTGCAGATCGTTAATTAAAATTGAAGTTCAATGAAAATATTCCTGAACAATTCTGGGTTTCCATTACCTAGTACCTGGGTCTAGGAAAAAAAGCATAATATTATTATTTTCTACATGACTAGAAAATCTTTACGAAGGATGATTTTCAACGATGATTAATATTAAAATGATGAAACGGGAAAGCCTGGAAAATTTAGAAAAGGAGATGCGAGTGGCTTTATCATTTCTTCGTCCCACTATTGTTGAAAGACACGAAACAGAATGTATTAAACAAAAAATATATACCAAAACGAAGCAAATAAATCAAGAATCAGTATTAACACAGAACACTTTATATATCATAATACATAATAAGTTGTGTAAAAAATAATATCTAAGAGCTTTAGATGAATGAAAAAGGGATCGCGATTTGTGCAAAAGTATTAACAAAAAATATGCGTCTACACACATTGAGGAAAAATAACGTATGTATGGTTCGTCCCATCCTTCCTGTCCCATGGGAGAAAATATTGCGCAGAGTGAAATGACATTCGGAATGCAAGGGATAGCGAATGTTGCTCGGTTTATGCACCACCATTACCGTCTGGTTTATCTAACTAATCATTGAGGATAAGTATATGAAACGATCTACAAACGTTAATACAAACGCAAAAAAAATCATGCAATAGATATATTTAATGATAAAATGAATAGAAAATCGTCCGTACCATTAAAAAGTACAGTCAGCATATAGTATAATTCCCAAGTCATCAGAAATCTTTCAGGAAATGATCCATTTTTACGAAATGTCCTCTTACCTTTATCACTTAGTCTACAACTGCGTGCTGCAATCCACAACATCAAACACGGAAATTCACGCACATCCGGAAATAAAACCAGTTAGTAATAACCATGTATATAACCACGAAAAAACACACCAATAGAAACGTTTACCACAAGCAGTGTAGAACTCCTGGAAATTTATTTTATCTTAAACTCACAGCTCTTAATAGTGTATTCACGTATTGCATAAGAACGAAAATGCAAGGTTAAAAAAGGAATATGATGTCAGAATCTTTTTATAGACGCAAATTGTAATTATTCATCATATAGTTGCGCACGTTATTATTTCAAGACAGTCTCAACAAATTTTGTAAAGACGTTTCCTTTTATTTTGACAAGTTCGGCTTGCATAAGAGAATTATAAATATCTACAAAAAATATTTACAAAACCGTACACAATTATTTTTTACCGTGCAGCAAGCTTGTGTGTTGCATTAAATCTTTTTTTAAGTAAATTTTAAACAGGCATGCTTATGCCAATCAATATCGGTATTTTATTCCTTTATAAAAGCAATATTTTGAACCAGGGATAATCAACCGCTCGCCCGCAAGTGCAAGTTCTTTTCTCTTCAATAATGGAGTTATTTTTGGGAACAACAACTTTTTTTTGATGCGCCCCTAATTTCAGAAAGGTTGGCCACTCATTGGTTTATTGTTCCCCGACTTCAAAAACATTTGAGAACGACTGCACTACGCTGTATGACTCGCTAGGGTTACACAACACTACCATTACTGGGCACTCAGCGGAGTGCAGTAGAAACAATAGGTCCCGTAGCTATTTTCTTTATATTAGATACTTAAATTATTAATAAATTTAAAAGGTTGTATATATTTGCAGTGTTTAATAATTCAATGTTGTGTATTCAGGTAAATAATTCTCTCAGATCTAGAGAATTATTTATTTAACTCAGTTTTACGGCAGTTTATTCATACGCTTTCTCAAGGTAAATAAATAATAACTAAATGCTCGTTAATAGTTTTTTTTTAATCTGGTTATTTAAGAGAATACCATTATAAACAATTCAACAATTGCTTTCTATAAAATATGGTTGTAAAATAAAAACTTCTTCATTGCGGTACGTACACATATATCTGTCTGCGTAATATGTGTATAGGTTCTACCTAATGGACGTCCCTGATCTTTGACATATATTCCTACTTTACTGTAACATCACGTTCTCCGTTGGCAATTACAGTGTCGTGCCGGTATTGTATAACAAGAGAATCCGAGCGACAAATATTTCGAATACCTGTTTTAATTTGAGTGAATGTGTATGTCTCTTTGTTTCATTTCCATCGTAGGTCGTTGTACAAAGAATGTTCTCATAATTTCATAATTTATTATATTGAAACGTTAAAAAAATGTTAGGCTGAGGTGTTAGATCAGAACATCAAAAAGCAATATTATTTTGATAATATACTAATAAGAATTTATGGCATATGGATGAACATATAGCTCAATATAAACGTTTATCGTTAAGATGGTGGACAACAGTTTATAATTAACTTCACGTTAATTTTCTTCAAGTCATATATCCTCAAAGCATGCGTGTGAGAATAAGCGTTTCATTACTTCTTTTGTCAGCTGCTTATTTTCCATAGTAACCTCTGCATAAAGCTTAAAAGAACTACAAGTCATTCAAGGAGAAGAATTACGCAGATTAATCGATACGCTTAAACTCTAAATGGGTTATTGTTTTGATGTTTTGTTTGTACAAAGCGTACGCATTACTTGTTGCGCATACTTATATGGAATACCATTTCGCGTTTGCATCACGTACCATTTTAGGTTAGTGGTCTTGTCGGACAAAATTTTTGTAATTTACATTTTTGTGTCACCGGGTTGAAAAATGTATGCACTTACTTACATCTAAAATCACTTCTTTCCTATCGTTTAAATACAGAAATTTTGCAGCAAGTTTGCAAATGCTGAAATGTACGCAGGTATGCTTCTGCCTACATTTCAGCGTTTGCAAACATCCAACAAATGAAGGGCGAATATTTACCGTACGTCTGAATGGTATCGTTATGGAGAAATTTGTACTTCTCAAGATTTTTGTGTTAAACAAATGAAATTGACCAATTGTGTAGCAGTAGAGAGGATGTTTATTGTTGGCGTCTGATTAGGCCATTCTTCGAACGCATTAGGAAAATATACAAAGAAGTTAAAGGCTGAAGCTATTCTGAAAAAGGAACGTAAAACTGTCTGCGATTCAACATTTTCTCTCGGGAAAAATTCAACTTGAATTTTCAAGAGTATGCCGAATAAGAAGAAACGGCCAGTTGTTTTTCATCGAAGATTGCTGTAGGATGAAAGCGAGCGGTATGTAGGCTCGCATTATCGTGGTGGAAAACCCAATTGTTGCGGCACTTCTTTGAATGTTTCCTGCCCATATCTTTCCTTAGCCGCCCCAAAACACAACTCCGCATTAATCGTCTAACCTCTAAATACGAATCTTTTGTAGATAATTCCATCATTATTGAACTTCATATCGTGAACTGATTTCCGGTCATTTCGGAAACGTTTAACGGACTGGTTTAAACGTTTCGTTAAACGTTAAGTTTGTGTTTGACACCAAAGCATCGTTCCCAAATGCTGTAGCAGTCTTACGAGTTTAAAACATAACTTGATGCAGATACGCTGTTCCCTCAAATCCGCCACTGAAAAATGACAAACACAAACGAATACAACAATAAAAAATTATTCACAATCAAAAAATGTTTCGAGTTATAATGACACCATTTGGCGCAGTGACTTACAAAGGATGAACATAACTCTACGTAGCGGCGTTTAACTGTTCACACGCATCAGTACGACTCCGCCTTATATGTTAGTTTTGATTTGGGGTGGTTCGGTATACGACGTAGGATTCTATTGCAAATGTATGCTTGTAAAATGTTGATGTCTACACGTACAGCGCATTTTTGGTTTGATATATAAATGATCAGTTCAAAAAACTATTGCACACCTAATGCCAGCATGTTGCAAACGTCACAATCAATGACACCATTCTATCCACTAATGTGCGCTCTCGTGCAATTATGACGCAGAAATTGCAATAGGGGAGAACGGTGTGCCCGTATGACTCAAGAGATCTTTTCAAATTTCAAACCTTTTACTTCTAGTGACATGTGTTTACATAAATTGTGAATAAATAAAATGTATATTCTAACTAGTTCCCAAAAGTTCACTCAGTGAGGTTCATCTCAGACTCTCTGGCATTACGAAAGCTCCACCGAACAAAGAAAGTCTGATTATGCAGAGGGCGGAACGAAATGTATGCTCAACTGATTCCTCCTCTCCCAAGCACAAAAAGGGTTGCTCCTTTTCAACGAACACCATTATGTGCAAGTGTTTCTTCGATCGAGCCTAACAGGCAGCGTAACAATTAGAACTTCCTGGCTCTGTCTCGGCTGGCAACATAGAGATAAACCTATTCAGTCGCCCCAGGTTGAAACAAATTGTTGTTCTCAAGCGGTATTCCAACTGGAGGCTCTGGACCCAGCGGAGTTTGCTTTCCAGCCGAGACATCTGCTACCTAGTTCCCTAGTCAATGCCAATATGTCGTGATGCCTAGATGACGGTAATCTTGTTATTTCTTCCCGTAATATTAAAATTAATCCTTCAGTCAGGCCCGAGTCTTATCTAAGCAGGAATAAGTACTCTGACTAGGTACGGAACACAAACATTTCAATTTCAAAGTTAATAAGTTCATGGCTTATGGCTATATAGTAGTGATCAATGTAAATATACCAATACAAAAGTATAAACAAACTCCACTAGCCCAGCCAATCTTGAAAAAATAATTCATAAATGAAAGTTTAATGAATATTATAAAACTATATTCTCTCATATGTAAGGGGAGGGCTGGGTTTAGTGATTGTCGTGCTTTCAAGTTTTGCATAATTGATCCACGAATTATAAAAAGTTGGCAATCGCTGCTTTAAACAATTAAAAGTTTTAACATGAACACATTTTCGTCTAAGCATAAAAACATTAATTTATCATTTAGGTTTAAGCAATCACATGTTATTCTTCTCCACCGCTGGAAAACACAAAATAAAGTTTTCCATATTGCTAAAATTAAACAAAAATCCAATCTGCAGTGTCCAGAAGTTGTATGTATGTATGTTTTATTCCATACTAATAAAAACAAATCTGCCAACATGATGTATACTAATTTGACAAAAATTGGTAGTTTGTATAACAACGTATGATCTGTAACATTTTAAATAAATCTAGTAAAATTAGATAGATTAATGCATCCAGTCGCTAAAATAATATTTTGTATCATTGCACAATTACTTCCACAGGTACTTTCCATTTTAACAGATATAGAAATGTGTTAATAATTCCAATTCCCTTATCAATCCTTTTTATGTATCTATTTTAGTTTTATTTATATAAATAATGATATTACGCTATACAAGTATTAGTTTTATCTTATCTGATGTTTCTACCGATCAATTGAGGATTTTGCCCTTTTTTTTAATATAAATATTAAGGTTACTACCAATTAACAATGTTACGAAAGTAAATTACTGAAAATCGTAAATATTTTTTTTTGAGATTGAATTTGGTATTTCATGGTTGCAAATTGTAATTTTAATCCATTAGTCTTCTGCAACTTCAATAGTTCTGAAACCTGAAATCAGTGGAACATATAATTATACATGACATACAAATTTAATAGTAATGAGTAATTGAATATCGGTTCGTCCAGAAAAATAATTAAATGTCAGTCTCCACTTCGTTTTTTTTTTGTTAATTTTTTTACAAGTTGTGATATCAAATAATTTCTTGTGTGTCTCGGCCAAATACTTTCCAAGATACTGAGGTTCAAGGTTTATGGAAATAGGGGTCTTTGCCATTCTTGCAGCTCCGCGGCTGTCGTTTAGCTAATAAGAAAAAAAATCATAAATAACTTAAATTTGAATTTTGATGCTAAATTTAAGTTATTTATGATTTTTAGCATTGTTTCCGTAAAATATGCAAATACTAAGATGCGTAATCTAATAGAATGTGAAATAAAATTAATGGGATTTTAGTTGCCTATATATCTATTTTTCTTACTTTCACTATGAATTACAAACCCGAATAGTTTACTATTTGTTTATTATGTTTGGCAAAGAAAAAGTACTTTTAACCCTTTTTATTTATTACATATTAAATAATATCACAAATTCGTTACTCAAATTACAAATTACTCGAATACAGATAGTAGCAGATGTCTTGAAACCAGTGATTGTAGTAGACACATGCTATGCAAGAGTTAGTGCAAAGTTTTGAAAACCTTACGATAGGAACTTGTTCTGGTGCGATTTATTTTTTCAATAGCCGGCTGCACAAGCTAAATATTCTCAATTGTATTTCCTAAAGAAGTTTCAGGACCTTCTTTTGCAACTAAGCGCCTCACTTACCTTTCAATCCCACCGCAAGCAGACTTTGCATGGCTCCTTGGGCAAAATGTCCAAGTCGCCAAGTTAAAGTTCCAGTTGTAACGACAAAAATTGAATAAAGTTCTTGGGAGTCTTGCATTGTCCAATAACAACCATTACTAAAATATATTACGTTATTCACATTTATGAAGTGATCTTGTAAATACCAGGTGTGTCGGTAATTCCTTTCCGGTTTTTCCGGCAGATGTCACTGGCCATAAGTATGAAATGTTATGATTTGATACATATGTAATTTTATTCTACTGACATTAACCTTAAAACTACACAAGTTACGTTCCGCCAAAATAACAGCGTTATAGATTTATAATTTTTTGAAAATGTCGAGTTTTGTGCCTGAAAACGTGCATTTGCGGCACGCATTACTTTTCTTGTTTCATCAAAAGAAAAAAGCCGCTGAAAGTCATCGTTTGCTAGTAGAGACTTACGGTGAGCATGCTCCAACCATAAGAACATGTGAAACGTGGTTTCGACAATTCAAATGTGGTGATTTCAACGTTCAAGATAAAGAACGTCCTGGTAGGCCGAAAACGTTTGAAGACGCGGAATTGCAGGAGCTATTGGATGAAGACTCAACACAAACTCAAAAACAATTAGCAGAAAAGTTGAATGTGGGCCGAGTAGCAATTTGTGAACGATTACAAGCTATGGGAAAGATCCAAAAGATGGGGAGATGGGTGCCACATGAATTGAATGACAGACAAATGGAAAATCGAAAAATCGTTAGTGAAATTCTGCTTCAAAGGTATGAAAGGAAGTCATTTCTGCATCGAATAGTAACGGGTGATGAAAAATGGATTTATTTCGAAAATCCCAAGCGAAAAAAATCATGGTTATCACCTGGCGAAGCTGGCCCATCGACTGCAAGGCCAAATCGCTTTGGTCGCAAGACCATGCTCTGTGTCTGGTGGGACCAGATTGGTGTCGTATATTATGAACTGTTGAAACCGGGAGAAACAGTTAATAGTGATCGCTACCGACAACAAATGATCAATTTGAACTGTGCATTGATCGAAAAACGTCCACAATACGCTGAAAGACATGATAAAGTGATTTTGCAACATGACAACGCGCCGTCTCATACAGCAAAACCAGTCAAAGAAATGTTGAAATCACTTGGATGGGAAGTTTTATCGCACCCGCCGTACTCTCCAGACCTGGCTCCATCCGACTACCACCTTTTCGCATCGATGGGGCACGCGCTTGCAGAGCAGCACTTCGCCGATTTCGAAGAAGTTAAAAAATGGCTCGATGAATGGTTTAGCTCAAAGGAGGAACTGTTCTTTTGGAATGGCATTCATAAATTGCCTGAGAGATGGACAAAATGTATAGAATCAAATGGCCAATACCTTGAATAAATAAATTTTAGCTATCCATTCTAAGTAACGTGTTTTCTTTAGCGAAAAAACCGGAAAAGAATTACCGACACACCTGGTACTTACTCAAGTATAACTTTACTCATCGAGGTATAAACAGACGCTCACGGACTGAACCATAACAAACTAGTTGAGACAATATAGCATAGAAGGAGGATGATATAAGCCAAGATACGAACTAGACAGTATTCATCATAAATACTGTCACGTCTAAATTATTACACAGGTAGCTAAAATCCTATTTTATGCCATTTCACATAGACTTTGTAACGGTATCAAAATCGTTATTATATATAAAATAATATTGTATAATACTATTTAATAATTATGTATGATATAATAATCATAAAAAAACACTCAAGGATTGTTGTCGCTACTTTCCGTAACTGTGCCTGAGCTTAGGGTAGCTCATCTGCTCTCCGGCAAATATCAAAGGTAAAACCCTTAAGATTGTAACTGAACCACAATATCTTAGATAGTATTTGAATAAGACAAAAAAATCGTAACTTAGTCATAAAAATCATATAAATCTGAAGTGACAGGTGACATGGCCCGGGTGAATGATGTAAATTAATCCCAACCTTTTTTCGTCATTACCGTATCAAGGAAAATAGAGATCGTCCAGGCTATGTAATAGATTATAGAACAACAAACGCTGATAAAAGCATCAAATAATAAAACAATCCGCTGTTCAACGTGCAATTAGTACCTTTGAATATGTGTAAATGTAAATGAAAAATTAAAAAATAAGATTGTTTCACTAAATAAATAAAAAAGGGGAAATAACGAAAGTGTTAAACGGGAGGTAGCTGGGAAAATATTCGACCGTCCTCTAAAATAATTTCTCTTATAAATATGCCTTCAACTTAAAATATGGTCTGTATTAAGTTGTGTAATAAATCTCCGGCGTGTACCTTAGATTTTTTTAAGAAAAGATAAATCACTAACCTTTGTGAAAAAGCCATATTGCAACCTAGATGCAGGCAAAGTAGGACATCTTCATCTTCAAATCGCACTCTTTAGATGGCCTTCTCGAGAACTTCTCGGTATAATTTACTAAAGAAATCTGCATAACATAAAATCTGTGCCAAAATCTTAAATTTCATCAACCATTTCCTACTTTCACCAATTACGAAATATTTATATTAGCTACTGATTACACATATAACATTTGTAAATACACTCCATATGGATTTATCGACTTGCAATACCATCCACTGTATTTAACGCCAAATTATCCTTTATTGAAAACAGTTGCTATACAAGCATTAAACTTTATTAGTTGTATTGTCCTGTAAGTTAAATTCACGTGTTTATTGGCATTGTAAGTGTTTACAGCACGATTTATGACTTTAAAGTAGAAAGTTTACACGTTTTCAACATATATCTGCACATGGCGCTTTCGGAGTTTAAAGTAAGATAACGGCCGAAAGTATTTGCAGCATAGCAGATCAGAGAGTGCATCTGTGATGGAAAAACACCCTATTAAGTTCCTTTTGAATGAGTTAATATAGAAAATAATCGGATTGTTTCCTTAAACATCAAATAAGGAGATATTAAGATAATTTACAAGTTCAATACATTTATTTATTGTTAGTGCAAACAATAAAACATGAGTGAGAGTATTAAAATAAAAGTTTCTTTAAATTCAATTTCCATACAATATAATATATACCTCTTATCGTAAAAATATTTACCGAATAATTAACAATTTTTTTTGAGGCATAAAGTCAGACAGTTGGTTATGTCACAAGGTATATAGGTACAATTTTGCGGTCGAACCAACAGACCAAGGCAACGCTGCAAAGTTGTCACTTTCTGTTACATTTATCTCTCTTTCGAAGTATTCGTCTTTATTAGGAACGTAAAATTTCATTACATCCCGCTGTCAACGACAACCAAGTTTACACTTACCAACCTTACGCACCCCCAATTAGAGCAATAATGGCTGACTTACGTAACCGGTAGTAGAAGAAAGATTTTATTGTACAAAGAATTACCAAACAAACCCTGATCAACTTTTGAGGCAACTTTATGCCACACAAATGACAAGATAAACTCAGTAAAAGTGTGCGCACTTAAAATGGACCGGTTCACGTCATATTTCTTCCATAACGCGTAACCTTTGCATTCAATGCTTTAATGATTAGCTGCTCTTCTACAGTAAATTTTTTATATTTATATTTTTTTTATATTCTTTTTCATTTGCCGATGTTCCTTGATATTGCAAATCCAGTAACAACTTTTGAAGGTGGCATTAAACTTTTTCTTTATTCAATAATAAAAGCTTCAACTGAAACTAAATGAACCCGAATTGCAACTTAAAAATAAAAAAGGTACTATCGTATATAAACAATACATTTTCTACTGGCACGTCACTGGATATATCATCGTACGACCACAAGCAATGAACGAGTTAGCCAATATTTCGCTCACTGCTATTTAGGGCTAATGAACTCATGTAAAAGTAAATTCATTCATTACACACGTGTGACGTGTTCAGGTTCTTATTCTGCGTAAAACTTTAGAGTATAGGAGGCCCATACGTTCCCATATAATGAGTCAGTAAATTGTGAAACTTTATCATAGCCGCACCTGTAATACGCAGGTTTAAACAATGTGGTTCTGAATATACAAAATAATTCATTCCAAATTGTTGAGAGTTTGCGCAATTTTCTAATGTATTTGAACAAGTGATTATCTTTACAAAGTGACCAAGAGAAATGCTTTTACATTAGAAATATGTCTGTTAAAGGGTACAGTGGCTACAGTTGCTTGTCAATAAAAAATAAAATTTCTTGTAAAGGTTCAAGGATTAGTTTTACAACTTCAAGTGCAAATCTAAAAACTTAAAAAGCTTAGTCGGGTACGCATCACTTTCAAAGCCATATCATTTTATGTCTAATAACGCTAGCTAATAAATTTATGACAGCAATGAACTGCATTTATCAAATTGAAACCTGTTTATCAATAAAATAAATACTCGTTTATTAGCTTATTTTCTGAGAAGAGGAACAAACTTTAGGGATCGCATGCGTCTGTGGTCGTCACTCTTGGTTCCAACCCGAAAACCAAGCGTATATATAAACTTTAAACATTTTTCATTAGACATTAGTAAATAAATATAAATAAATCCGTTTATTGTATACAGTATATGTGGAAAATATGTTTACCGATTAATAAACAGCCATTTATTAAATGATAAATTCGTTCATTGGACCAATTTTGATAAAAAAATTTTACATTACCGTACTTTATTTTGACTTGACGGACTTTTTTGGCCCAGGTGAAGACCGAGTTCCATTGTGATTGTTTTGATGTCAAGATCTTACCGGTAAACTTTCATCACCTGTGACGACTTGCAAAGAAAATCTAGCGCAGTTCGTTGCAACTCCCTACAGTCGTCCACGTAACATCATTTAGCAGTCGAGACACAAATTGAGACTTATTTTGGTGTAACAAAGCATTGGTTTAATTTTCTCCGTGAACTTTCAAATACATGTAATTGACAATCGTTACAATGACCGTTCCACTATTAGGTAATTTAAACTTTGGATCAATGTTATGAAACTAGATTTTATCCACTGCCACAAGTTCTTTCAAAACTCCTGGATTTGTATGTAACATGCAACAACTTTTTAAGACGTCTAGATTTTGTTTCTAAAAATTTAAATTCGCAAAACAGGTTTTTAAATATTTAAATATGAAGAAACAGAGACACATAAACTGCAATAAATAACAAATCCAAAGAAAAAAGCTACATTCGTCGGCCAAAGGCCACTATGTTAAGGACAATGATTCAGTTAACTTATGTCAGAGACATCTTTATCTCAGGATTATTCTTTGTATTTTACAAATGCAAAATGTTAATAATGATTCATCTCCCTTACTGAACTAGTTTATTGCAGATTAACACTTGAGAACGAAATACAAAACTAAAATACATATATGCTTCATACATATATGCTTCATAAATACTACAACAGAAACCTAATTTGCTGGATAACGTATGTGTATCTACGAGGAATACCTTTTAAGCTTTTACAAAAACAACGAAAGAAAAATAGGATGTTTGGTACAAATCGTGGTATGGTTTTTTAGAATATTGGTTGTTAAATTTTGCACACTTTTGCATACGTTCGAACCAATTTTCCAACATTTTTTCTACTCTAAAGGCGATATGGTTTTTAAAGACCTCAACAGCTTCTTGAGGTGATAGAAATCGCTGTCCACACATTCTTTTCGTACACATAAGGAAGACGTTGGGCAATAAGTCAGGTAAATACGGTCAATGAGACCTTCATAGAATCAACTGTTTGACGCACTGTGTGAGAACTGGCAATATGATGGTGGAGGATGATTCGATTGATTTTCCTGATTTCATCGATAACTTCTGCCAAGCAAATTTCAAATATATTCTTCGATCATCTAAAGCAATACTTGCGACAAGTCCAGTGCAACAAAGGAAAAAAAAATCATTTTTTTTGTCGGATTCGGGTCATCCAAACAGTTGATTCTTGCTTAGTTTCCGACGGATTTTGAAGTTTCCTTGTCGAGTATTTTGAGAATTTCCTTTGGCCAATTAAGAGGAACATTTTTTTTACTTGGGTCAAATAATGGGGTAATCCATTGGGAACAGATCTTCGATATACGTAAGTGTATCTTTATCTCACGGTAAGTCACATAATCATTTTTGCCCTGCATCGATGTTCTTTGGAACAACAACTGCCTTCACGAAATTCATCATGAATGGAAGCGCTACCATAAGATTCTACAAACCAATTGTAAACAGTCTTTTCTAATGGTGCTGTATTATCATAAGTTGAAAATCTGAAAAGTCACCCAATGAAAATCTTTACGTAAAATTTCACAAAATTACGTTTTAAACGGTCGCTGTAAACAAACAATCCGGCCGATTTTCGTCCTGCTATGAACTTTAACAATATCAAATGTCAAATTTGACGAAATTAGTAGTTGCCTAGCGCCATCTGGTGGTCATTTGGGAAAACTTAAGGCGTTGCCCTCGTAGATGCCTGATACGAACGTATCTTTAAACAGCCTTATCACTATCAGAGCTACGTTTCAACACGTAGATGTAATACTCAAATTTATGAGACATTAATCCAATTCTCTTGATAAAATGTCAGAAGATAAAGTCAATATATTTAAATATAATCAGCGATCATCTTGTGACATACTTTATTTATGTTTTATTTAACGACCCAAGTAAGAAAACTCCAGAAACAGATGCACAGCAATAAAGAAGTAATGTACATAGCACATTGTTTTTTATCCTTATCTCCCCGATAACCTTTTTTTGCTCCACTTATAGTTAACAATAGTACAATTATATTTAATTAGTTTCTAAATTTTGTAGAGGTGTTGTACACGTATTTTACTGCAACTATTTACTGAATTAAGTATATTGTTAGAAACTATACAAAACGCGTAATAATTACGAAATTAATTTAAAAAAACTTGAAAATATTTTCGTGCATCTTTCATTATTAAACAAATAATTAAAATTTGTAGAGAGACTAAACATCCTGTTCCTAGCGACAGTATGCAATTACAATATGCAACTTTGCCTTGAAAGCAATAACGCGAAAATAATAAGGTTGTTCACTTGCTATTGTGCAAGTACCTGCAATTTTTACCAAACGTAATTAGTATCCACATTTTCTTCGTCACACATAAGAGTTTAATTAATGGTTCTAATTATCAAGCTCAAGGCGTATACATTATATTTATTATTCAGCAAATACATATATTTTGTGATGCTTGTAATTGTACAATTACAATAGAATGTTTTAATATAAATAATTATTAAAGTATTAAAGGAAATTTGTGATGGTGTTTGTTTGCGTGTAGTATGAAATTCATCTTCTAATTTTAATTTTATCGCTTGAAAAGTGCCTAATACCAGGAATAATGCTCTCATGGTATCGATGGAATCGCTCACGCCAAAAGCAGTTTGAGGAAAGAAAGTACAACCAACAGCCATATTTCTGCTCACCTGGCGTCATCAACATTGCAGCGAATGCGACTATCGACACTATTAGCATAATTACGAAATCGCGTCATATCCAATACAACTGTTAATAGCAGACTACCAGTTTGACTATCTCAAATATGCAGTAGAACCCCGTTATTGCAATTACCTTGGGATCAAAGAGGTTTTGGTAATGTACTGTAATGAACGTAATGAAATGAAAGAACCTCGGAGAAGTATAAATGTACAATTTTTTTCTACTTTTTTTTCTACTTCGCTCATACAGTTACCTAGTGTTGTTATTAATCGATATAGAGAAATTTTGATATGGCCAACCGAATGGCATTTTCGACTCCCAGATTTGATTTTTCCCCTAAAGAGGTCCGTAAATACAATAAAAAAGTACGTTCATGTAACAATTGTATCTAAATTGATTCAACGAATAAGTTTGTCATTTTAATAAATGGCTTATTATTAATGAACACATAGTTTCGTATATACAATAAAGAAATTCATTGATATAAAAAATACATTTATTAATGTCTAATGAGAGATCCATAAAGATTGTTTCTCTTCTGACAAAGTTAATAAACGGGTATTTATTATATTGATAAACAGGTTTCAATTTGATAAACATAGTTCATTGCTATAATAAATTTATTACTTAATATAATAAGTTTGTTGTTTTAACAAAACGGAATCGAGGCACACAATTTCAGTTAATTTTTTTCAGGTATAGTGGACTTTAATTTCTCAATAAATTTTTTTAAATAGGTTTATTTTTTGGCGATCCCAATTATTTATTGTTAATAATTCTCTCTCATTCTAGTCATATAATTAATTACCTAATAAGTCGCGATAAAGTCGGTTTTGTATAAATTAACTTCGCGCAGTTTTTAGTGTATTTCTAATTAACTAAAAAAATGTCTACCTAAAACAATATTTAGTAGTAAATATGCGACATTTTTATAAGGAAATCATTTTGCGCATGTTTATTTTGATTAGAATAACTCAAATGAGTAAAATGAGTATAAAAAATGGAAAAAGCTAGTTGTATTGTTCCAACAGAAAGTCGCGATTCGATTAGCTAAACAAAATCCGAAACTGTTTCCTCACTTATTAGTTTATGATTTCTGTTGGAACAAAGCCATAATCGCATCGTTTTGCTAATGCCATTTGCATAGGCCACCCGTTGACAATATCTTCGTAATAAATAGGACCATATACTTCTGTAACTAAAATATGTAAGTAAGTTGCTGTTTTTGTCCAACCATTTTTGTTTCCTCTGCTATATTTCATTCAATTAGCGGTGCATTTTCTCAACTTCCAAAGAAAATGTACATACTAAAGTCAACCAACTCTGGTACATAAATGTAAATCTACATCTTTTTTAACGATAAATTTTATAATAATGTTAAATCGATAATAATGTACTACCAGTAACAGATGAAAGTAGAAATTATACGTTATTTAAGATCGGAAGCAAATTAGGATCCCACGACAAATGGCTTCATTACATAATGTCGGTTGATATCCAACTTGGTTCCCTAGTCGGTACAGTAGTCACAGGCTTGATAATGACTAACCGTTTTGCCTTTTTAATATGTGTAATATATGAGATGTTACAGATAGTTAATAAATTGAAAAAATTATTAGTTATAGACATCTCGTACATATCTACATTTATCTGTTCAGTAGATACATATGTACTAACATATGTCAAGAACCAATCAATCTAATTATTTTTATCAAAAATACTGTTGAAACCTGATAATGTTCGTGTATGTTTTCTAGCTGGTTTTATGAACCTCCAATATAGAATGAACTTGTTTTTGGAATAGGGCAACAATATATTGTAGGGAAGATAACCACTTGTACTACAATACAAATACCTGATCTGATGAGACTATCAGGGAGCTATATGGGGAAGATATTAACAAGGTGATTGGTAAATTATCTGTCAAAACTTCCTGTGATACAAATCACAGAATATAATATAGGTTTGTTGACGCGGCACAGTTTATCACAGAGCTGGTTTCAATTTTGTGAAACTTACAGATACGTATGTGTACTTTCGCCAAATTCACATAAGACTACGGCTTTGCTGAGCAAAAGTCTTGAAATATCTAAATATCTCCAATAATACTGCATTTTATGTGACTCCCGATTTAACCGGAAGTGACCTTCAACTTTGAAATTTTAAATGAGACCCCCTGTAGGTTTTTTTTATATTTTGCCACAATTCACAATGTTATGCACAATTTTCCAATTCCAAATGTGTATAGTTTCTTACATTTGCTTTTATAGTCCAAAATATTAGCTATAATTACAATACATTAACATAAAGAGCGATTTTACGTAGAATAATGTTACAGCGAAATGTGTGAACAAAGGAACAAATTAAAAATAAAAAACGGAGGTGGCAAAGGTATCTAAATAACAAAACACAAGAACATCTTAAAGTATACAAAGAGCAATGCAAAGAACTTAGAAAATCAGTGAGAGAAGCGAAACAAAAGACTTGGGATGATTTCGGAGAAAAAAAATAGAAAATGATGGTAAAGAGAATCAAAAACTTTTACAAAACACTAAAAAACTGCCCCCTTTTCATTACGAAACAATAATTTGCATATTTAAGAGACTCGAATAGGTTTCACCTGTTAAATTACTATTTAAAAAATACCGTTCGGTAATCTTATTTGTGTAAACACATTTAATTTTGAGGGTATTGAATGTTGTCTTCCTTTACTTAATCTGGGTTGTTTTGGAAGCAACAGCGACAATCGTCGATGAACTGTGCCATTTAAGCAAAACGTTGCCCCGACAAAGAGAACAAGGAAATCGTCATCTGCAAGGACTTGGGATTTATTGTAGAAGGTATTGGTACTTCTTCTAACGACCCTTTTGCGCTCTATTGTCACCTATCACCACTCTTGACTAATAAAGTACGGTCTATTCGCGGTAAATTTGTCCTCTATTTCTATAGCCAATCATTAAAATTTCAATTCGTTCTCTTTCACTCAGTTGGACAATTTTAAACACAAACTAATACACAAATATGGAATTGTAATTGTTAGACAGCTGCAGCTTCAGTTTAATCGTGGTTTTTCTTGTGTTTCATCCGACAAGTGAGATCTCGATCATTGTTTGAATTTAACAAATTGAAATTAGTATCTTCGTAGGAAATCATGAAAGACATTTTCAAATTGAAATATTGTGCTATACCAGAATATGAGAAAAAAAACAGACTTGTTTCATTTGAAATCTCAAAGTTGAAGGTGACTTTCGGTTAGATCGTAAGCCAAATTAAAATGCCCATAATCCTCATAATCAGTTACCTACAAGTACTGAATTTCTTAGTAATATCATTAGAGATAGTAGACGTTTGCCCATGACTGTATATTGGTTTGAATTTACTCTAGAAATTAGAAGCAGCTCGTGCATTGTTGTAGGTTTTAGATTTTACGCCTATTCTACGAATTGTTGTTGTTGGATTTTACACAAATTATGAAACGCTCCTTTATTGTCTTGAGTAATCTGGGCAATAGTTATTTTTGATGACAGTTAGCCTAACTTTGTAGTATACGTTTATTGTTTGCGACTAATGTAAATTATTTATTGATTTACAAAAGATGTTCATTAAGAACTTTGTTTTATAAAATTTCCAAGATAATATCGTCTAAGTGATAGTAGCATAGTTCTTTTTAGAGACTTTATAACCTAAAATATTGGTTCCATGTTTTATACCGGTTGACAATCAAATTAGATTTAATAGCCATGTACCTAATGGGAAAAGATTATTGTAGAGATTGGTTGTTATCACCTAGCATGTCATATATATCGGTGAAATACACTCTTCTCTATTATTAGATACGTTTATAGCTATTAGATAATTGATAAAATAAACTCAATCTATAACTTTGTTTTTTCTCAATAACTAAAGTCTTTGTTTTGCATTTTTTTTTTAATTTCTCTGCGCCGAAATACGACGACTAAAGTCATGCATTGACTTGGTTTAAAACTATTCCATATCACATACAAACAATATTGAAACATGAACACTGTGACTAAATATGCGCAAGCAAACGTTAAGGTTAAAAATGTTTCTAGCTAAGCTAAATCTGTAAAATCAGACAGACTGATGTTATAATAGTTCCTAACTTGTTTGACAAACAATTCGAAATTTGGATCGTTTTGCACTAAACTACGGTATTACTTTTGCTTATTAACTATATTGAGGCACCTAAGGAGTATGTAGTATCTGACTTAAATATAATATGAATTAAACAAGTGACTAGATACTATCAAGTCTCACCTGATCTTTCCTTATTCTAAGTGTTTTCTACTTTTACCCATTTCTTGGCTGGTACGGCGTTCGTTCTTGTTCTCAGATTTACATATTGCGGGGTTTTATTCTTAGCTTAAAATATTTGGTTGACTGATTCTGCTGCACTAGCTTGTTTTAAATGTAAGTTGTCGTCCGTTACTTTGTGAAAGATCCACGATAAAGAAGTATCACTGCAGTTTCAATTGCCATTTTTCAAGCTAAGTTAAAATTACAGCATAGGTCTGGTGCTTTAACCAACAGTAACCCCCCAAATATGTAAATCTTAAGACAAGAACGAACACCCTAAACGGCCAAAAAGGTGGTAAAATCAGCGGAAGGAAGTTTTTTTGTTTTTAAGATACAAGATATTGTAAGTTTGAAAATATTTTTTTTCTATTCAATAATTGCACTTGGAACTCTTCAAACTTGAATAAATTATTACAATATTAATTTGACATACGCCATAATTTCATAGCCAAGTACAGGTAAGCGTGAAAAATATAATAATATTCTAATAATACTCGTGAGAATTAGTGTGAAATTAGTGCACTAATTTGACAACGTATATCAATGATTCGCTTAGCCATAACGTCCCCCAAAATTTCTTAACAGTTGATTTCAATAATTTCTTTTATAATGCACGGAATAGCCCAGAAAAGTTATACGATATATTTAGTTGTAATTTCTACAGTAATCGTGACATTCAAACGCAAATATTGAAGGTATTGATGCAGCAGGGCTGTGACGGCGTCAAAGTGTGACGTGTGTATAGTTACGTACTAAATCTTAATTTCGCGCTACCTTGTGTTAGATACACAGAACTTACGAACTTCTTTGGAAAAATGATTTGTTTTTATCATAGATCGCAACATTTATTAGAGACACACACTAGATCAAAAAACATGATAAAAAAACAACAATTGGCTTTTACAATCTTACAAGAGATATCATTAAAATACACACGTCTCATTTTATATTTATTTAAATGATCGATTCAAAAAACAATTACCACTTAATCGAAAGTGCTTAATAAAATTCTTTCGAAAAATAAATATGCAAGTCCACGTAATTATGGTTTGTACATATAAATCGTGCTTTCTTACTAAGTAAAAAACTTGAATAAGTGCTTTCTTTTTACCGCATTGCTGTTTTCTGTCTCCTTTCTTTTACTGATTTAGACGAAAACGAAAATACATGCGCCAAACACGAATGTAAAATTTTTTGCTAGCGACATTTCTTCTATACGGAAAAACAAGACAAACATCCGGATATCACTTTCGACTTTAATCCGAGAAAGCTACGGAGATTGAGTATAGAATGAAGAAAAACCATGAAAAACTTCGCAAATATTCGTTTTTATCGCTGGATAAAATTATATGTGTGGTAAAAGGAAAACCGCATTAAATTTGATAAGCTATCGCTTTTTAGACAGCGGGATACGTTGAATATGCGTGTAGTACATTTATTTGCATACAAGCGGACATAAATTTTATATAAAGTAAATACTTACTATGTACGTTGTTTATACATTGATTGACGTCATTATGAATCTCTGTAACATGCTTAATATAGATCTCGCTGTAGGATAATTTCGAGTAATGAGTCGGTTTTGATTGCGCATTTCTGAGGAGAGCCACATGTAAACGGCGTTGTCTTAGTGACAGGATTTATCAAATTCTAGCACCAATCGTATGTAAGAGAAGTAAAGGAATTTGCAACAAAAACTTACGCATGTGGTAGACTCCTACTCTAAAACATTCAAAAATAAAAAGGTAAGATCCATACAACAGCCCCATCCAAATAAAGTAGAATTTCATTAAAGTTGTGGATTCAAAAAACTGCCGAAAGAACAAGCGATAGTTTACTTCTGAAACATAGGTTTATACACATTGTTGGACCCTTGCTGAAACGCTTTATTTTAGGAACTTTTCGAAAGGACTGGTCTCAGCCATAGGCAATAAGCATGCACCCCACGCGCGCGACCAAATTAGGGGGCGACCGACAAACAAAAAGCCAAAAAAATATATTTATATAGTCGGTGGTGACTCCGAGTGAGTTAATCATCGTAAGTTATAAATCTTGCGCCGTTATGGCGTTCTCAAATGAAAAGGAAAGATGTCATGAAAATTAACATACTCTCTTCAAACTAGTATTTAGTTTGCTAACATTTGTGCTGCGAAAATTGGGCAATAACAAAAGAAGAAACAAAAATAAATGGAAAATACAGGAGAAAAACAAATAGAAATTTTGAAGAAGCACCGAGAGCCAGATGGTTGGAATGCATAGTCAGAATGCAGAATAACAAATGCCTTAAAAGTATGTTAATGGAAGCAGGAGGAGGAAAAAAGTAGACGACCCGGACAGAAATGGTTAACAGAAGTAAGCATAAAGGAAAGAAAGAACAAAATGGAAAAGAAGAGTGAAATATTTCGAAGCTAAGGGCCACTAGACCTACACCGCCGTCTTGTCTGTTACGCTAGGTTCGTCGCGACCTCTGTCAGCTTTCGTCAATTCTATCGAAATACAATTTTTAGATAAAATGTACGAGTACTCTTAACGATTGCTACCTAATCGCTCGTGTAGCTGTGTTTCGCATAGATACCACCACGGTCTACCTAAATGTAACAAGTCGGCACTATTATAATGGGAAATTTTTCAAAAATGTACCCAAAGCTTCTTCGACAAGAGTTTGGAGACGAGATATGATCAACAAAATTCATAATCTACTGTGAGCAGGCGGCGGATGAAGACTAGAAAGATTGCTGATGTGGTAAACATCTCAATTAAACGTTTGCCGCATCTACAGACAATCGCGGGATAACATCAAAGCAATATTTGGACATGTTTAAGTTCAATATAAGTTTTAAAAAAATTGATTTTTCCGGCAAACTTGCACCAAAAAAGCCAAAGATGATTCCAGCAGCTGGAGATGTTGTGCTATGTGTTTTTTTGGGATTCGCAAAGCATAATTTTAATTGTTTATTTGGGGAAGACAGAACAATCACGAATAGTACTATGCTGATTTATTGGACTGATTCGACGCTGAACTAGAAAGACACCACCAGAAAGCAGGAAAAAATTCATCATCATGATAACGCCCTAGCTCTCATTGACAATGGCGACAGCAAAATCTGTACATTGGACGGATTTAATTAACACATTATGCACGTATGCTTCCATGCAATCATTTGTCTCTTTTAGGTAGGATTATTAAGTAGCAAAATCTACTCAAAGGTAGGAGATACGAATCCGAAATACCGGATAGTGAATCTGAAAGCGAAATGTTTGACGCTCAATCCGGATCCACAGAATCAGATAACCAATCAAAATCCGAGAGCCGGAAAGCTGATTCCGATCTGAGGACCGAATAATAGATTCGAATATCCAGATACTTTTGAATCTGGACATCCGGATAGCAACAACACCAGTAAAGACCAGAAGACAACTTTACCAAAAGAGTATTACTCACTTTAAAACACATTTCTTAAGTTTAGGAGATGTAAAAAACTAGTGCATAAAAGTAATATCTGGATCTTTTAAGTTTAAAGATATATGATCTACTCTACATTGAAAATGATGACATTTACCCGATAGTTTTAGCTATCCTCTTTAAACAATACAAATGCTCAGTATTTGCCTTGTTATGTGAATCATTTTCGTAATCATGAAAGCAAACACAAATATGTCCTTCGTTTTGTTTTACTAGAAAGATGCGCGGTGTACATAAGCTACCTGACTACGAATGATTCATTTGATTCACATATCGGTATTAAATTGACTTTTGTATGGCCTTCACATGGTCTACTGTAGTACATACCAATTGGCTAAAAAAATATCTTTTCCTTTATCTGACTGAATGTATCGACGTAATCATTTTAGCGTAACCGTATGCAATATTGTGCTACATTGTTATGATTATACTTAATTAAGTAATACTTACATATTTATCTGTTAATGTAATATCTTACATTTTTTAAATATCGCATGTAACCGTTATTAATAGCAATGATATTCTTTCGAAATCCGTTTTAAAAATTACAGATTACTAATTGAATAACTTTTGTTTTGAGTAGTATTTTCGTAAATGTTACTCACATTTTAAGTAGTACTTACTTAGAAATACAGTAAAATCTCGCTAATCTATACTTTGAGGAAAGGAAATGTTCGGATTAGCGAATATAACGATTTTCCCACGTACGTTGTTTTATATGAATATGGACTAAGAAACTTTAAAAATACAGAGCGAGATTTTATTTTAAACTTCTTCCTTATTGCTTGCTTGGCCCACTGTTAATGATGAAGTTATCTCTTCGTCCGTAGGTAGAATCCCTTCATCGCTTCCACAAGTCGTTGTGGAATTTCGTTGTTATTCATGTTTGAAAAACCTTCGTTCAATTACACGTAATCTCGCATATTCCTAAGCATCTTGAACATATAATTTACTTCCGAAGAAAAAAAAAAACATTTTCATCATTTCTGTTGAGCAGTTTCTGCACATTGAGCGACGGTTTTTTTAATGACTGTAGTAGGCCACGATTAGTACAGCACTGCAAGACGATATATCTTGGACATCTTCAAATATGTAGTAGAGATATCTTTGGATCCCATTGGATGAATAAGGAGGATTAAACTTTGTCGTAAGAATATTGCTTGAATGCTTTTGTCTTCAGTATAATGTTCAGGGGCATTTCTTCAACCAATTCATTCAGAAGCAAATTGAAATCCCTCATTTTTCTTTAAGGTACAAATTAACCATCGAACCATTTATGAAAAACATCCGTTGTAATCCATTCCTTATTTTAGCTTATCCATGCAACAGGAAGATTTGGGCTCCTTGAAGTGTCCTAGGTTTATTTACCTTTCCAACAACTTAACAGTTTCAGTTTATGAGTACCGGAATTATTGGGACAAGGCATTGAAGTAAACCTTCCCTTACTCACTTTTGCGACCTGGTGACGATTTTTCGCTTCGGTGAGCCAGAATTTTGGAAAGACTCTCCGAAGTACATGTCTATTAAACTCACGTAACCACTTCACCACTTGAATATTTTTGTAGCTTCCTTTCCGAGCACAAACTAAGCAATATACTTTGTTGCTAACTTATTACCCAAGAATTGATTTTGTTGCCGTTTCTGAAAAACGATGAGCTCGGAAACGGCTAGAGCAACAAAATCAATTCTTGGATAATAAGTTAGCAATAAAATATGCAACTGGTTTCCTGCTGGAATTATGTAGCTACACCAGCTTGCTAGACATCCAAAACGTTCTACTTTCGTCAGCATTGTAGACCTGATGGGATGTCAATCCGTTTCTACCACCTACAGATTCATCAGCAGATCATTTTTCGCCAGAGATTGACAATTAACGGGTATCCTTGCATTTTCTCAACTTGCCCAGCCATCCGGAACTTGTTTCAAATTCTTTCACTTGTTGATGAAACCGCTTAGCTTTTTCGCATAATATCTCATCAGATATTGAAATGTGCTGCTTGACTTTGTTGTTAAAACTATAATTTCGATATCTGGAATTTAGCACGAGTTGAAAGTTTTGCTTTTCAGGATTACAAATTGTTTAATGAGACGTAGGCAAAAAAATCGATTTCGCAATTAATGTCATACTTTGCCCTCTTTCTAGTTCACACATATTGCGAAGCGACAAGGTTTTGTTTCGCTTTGCCGTGACTAAATTTAAAGGATATTATTACGTAAGTTAGATGTGTCGAACTTCTTGAAACTTTATGTATTGTCAACTGTACGAAAAGACATAAACCTCGTATTTATACAGTCTTTAAAAATCTAGATTGTTCTGGTATATCATTTTTCCTAGAAAATTAATTTGTCGTTCGACTGAACATACAACTGACAGCTAGTACTCAACAGATAACAATTCTAAAACTTCAAGTTTCACCTTTTCCTATATCAAAAAGATTTGTGTGCAATATAATTTAATTGGCTAATGTGATTAATGTGAGAAATATTCGATGACAAAATTTTGTCATATTTACTTACGAGATGTTCACTTACACAGAAAACGATAAATGATGTTAGCAAAACCAGAACGTAATCTAATATGTGCAGACAGAAGCAAATATTAATATTCATCATCAAACGTATATAGAATATATCATATGTTCTCTATTGAATTAAACTCTAGGCAATGGCCATGTCATTGTGTTGTTGATAATGAATTCAATCTTGAGGTGTAGACAGCGAATCTAAGATAGGTACCATTTTGCTATATTTACTTATACAACGACATTAATTATCGACTGACTAACTGCGAAAAACCTTGAGATCATATTAGATTCTATAGCATAAGCTCGACAAATCGCGAAGACCTGATAAAAGTAAATTTCGGTTAGCTACGGACGACATAAAATAAATGGGCAATAGAATTTTACATATGTATATACAGATATAAAGTCCTCATCAACTAAATTTTGATTTGGTCGTTTAAGTGTGCTTAAAAACATGATATCAAGTAATATGCACACAAATAGAAAATAAAATATCGCATTGTTGATATCTTCAATTATCCTTTACCTTTGGTCTGATTTTCTCTAGGAGTTTCTACAGAATTGACCCAGGCAGGGGATATTGTTTTTTCTTTATGTATGTACAGTGGCCAGCTTATGTTTTGTCTCGCCCTTGTTACGACTAAATATCGATACTGTCGTCGGCGTGGCAAGGCCAAGTACTTGGGTTCAGCAAATAAAAGCACAGAATTGCGTTTATTAGGAATACCCAAGTGGGACTAATAAAATCTAGCTGCGAATCCTACAATAATCCAAGCACACGGCTACGAGTGGCAGAAAGTATATAGATACATCGTCTCAGAGGTAGACAAAACATAAAGATGTTACTGTACATACGTATTATTAACTATACTTAAAGCTGCAAAACCATTATAAAAATTGCTACGTTAGAATAATCATGATATTAACTTGGTTGTAACGATTATGCTCAATTGCGGGGAATAAACTTACCATTATCTTCACTTGTGGATCCATTACTAACACTAGATCATCGTCTCAACAGTATCCACACGAAATGCATGCACTCCAAGATCATTTAGCATATTGGATTGTGCATTTATCCATTTTACCTACTCTTCTCTGTTAATAATAATTCTTTTTCTGTCAGTTCGTCACGCGGTATTAGCATTGTCGGAAGTTGTTTCGATAAATTACAGAACTTGATGTGTTGTACTTAAAAGCTAATAATATAGAATAAAAGGAAATTTTGCGATGTAACCAATCATATTGGCGTTTGAGTAGTAGGTCTTCGTAATTTCTTTTTCATTATTTCATTGTCAAAAGAGCTTGGAATCTTAAGTACGCTTTTTTAATGAATATATTATTTCCAACTTCCAAACATATATCCCTCAATAGTACTTTAGCTTTTAGAAAACAAGATGTTAATGTTTCAGAATAGTGGCAGCTAAATATTCTGAATGATATTAATTAATTTAAGTGCTTGTTAGGATTCCTCGTTTATTTTTGGAAAGCTGTAATTATAGTATAATTCTGCAAGGTCTTCAATTATCAATAATTTACTTTGTCGATACCTTAGAAAACGATATAATTACATATCTACAAAGTCTGACGGATGTGGCAAAATACGTACACACATTTTTATCATTTTATTACCCACCTTTCTTTTTTGAGAAATATTTAATTTAATAAATATATATATAAAATAATTATAGATCTTTTAATCCAATATGATGCTACCTTCCGGCAGTAACTCAGAAGCTACAACAACTATACAAACATATGTAATTGAATATATATTATATATTTATAACTATCTTACGGGAAACTAATGTTAACTACAACCGCTTCTGCAGAACCGAACAAATCTTATTATTCCAAATTCTTACGTCATAACAAGTCACGACTACTGACACAAACTAGCATGGTTAATTGAAAATTTGAGGCCAGCCTCTATCTACCATACATAGACGCATTTTGCCATCTACTGAAGCTAAGTACTACGCTTTTTCAGAAGCAATATCCCATTTTCTTAATTTCATTCAAGCTTTAAAAGTTTTATTTACTGAAAAATATCTACTTCTAACACTAATAGTGAAGAGGTGTTGTTGAGATATCGCTATATTTCAGGTGGAAGAGTTTGATATCCCTAAGCATATAGTTTTTAGCCATAAATTAAAGTGTTACCCAATCCAAGGTAATAATCCAACTTCCAGATTTTATTGCACATTAATGCCAATAAACGACTGCCACCAATTTGAATAAATCATCTAAACTTTGGGGGAAAAAAAACTAAAAATATAAGAATTGTCATGTAACATATTTTTTCTAAAAAATATGGTTAGATATAATACTCATATTAATTACGATAGAAAATAATGATTTTATTGATTTCTTACTTCTTAATTCTTTACTAACATTTTTTACATTTAGTAAATTTATCCATTTAGCTCTACAGACGTTGTCCAGCGATGTCCTAACTTAACCTGACCTGACCCCATTTCCTTCTTCAAATTAACAATTAAGATTATACCTTGCAAATCCCAAAAATTGTTACCATAACATTCCCGACTGATGAATCGTCTTCGCCCTCTTTGGTGCACGTTCGCCAGGAAAAACTCATTTTCCCGAAGGATCTTTGGTTTATGGCATGTAGTGATGTATCCATGTCTCATCTACACATATAACAGCGCAGAAGCTCCCTCGTATTGCGCAGAAAAACATGTCCAGACGTTGCTTTGAAGTTATTAAAGTAAGCGATTTAGTTTTTGATCAATCCTCAGTAGACGTGGTAACTATATCGCCGCACACGTTCACTTGAGATGTTTACCATATTAGCAATCTCTAACCTTTATTCGGCGGTCTACTACCACGGTATTATAATCTTTGTTAATCATATCGTCCATTTGGTAACCTCAATGGGACGATCTGGCCTCTTCTCATTAAAGATTGGTGTTCGGCCATTCTTAAATTCATTAAACCAGTATCTGATGGTAGTCATCGAATATGTACGATCCTTATAAACTGCATCCTTCTTGTGTTTGATTTATCCACACGTTTTCCCATTCAAGAAAAGAAATCGAATCACCGAACGATATTGCTCTTTTTCCATGTTTCCACAAATACATGAACATATTCATTTTCAATAGCTTTCAAAACAACATTACATGATAAACATCTCCGAAATTTTGACAGACGTCGAGTGAAGAATGGTATTAAGTACTCTTATCCTTGTATGTAGATTTATATAAGATGATGCGACATTATATCTCTTTCTCAATAGCTCAAAGCTTACTGAAAAATTGCGAACCTAATTATTATTATAAATTTGAACCATTCGAGATTTATTAGAACTGTATTTGGAAAATAGAACAATAGAACATTACGACTTCAATAACAACAAAAAGCTGTCGATAGATCAATTTAAAAATCGAATTAAAACAGCTATCTTTAAATATTGGCACTTTTTGTAGTTTATTATGTTTCGTTTTACTAAGTTACGTAGTGGTATAATACCATCTGGTTTGTATTGCATGCTGTTAATAAACAAAATTAAGATTGTACATATTTGGTTCATCCACTTAAATTATCTGATAACTAACATCATGCGTACATCACTACTGCTGATAAATCTTAAAGTAAATACAGTTCATAGTTAAGTCACTAAAAAAAACTTTCTCTTTCTTCAGGAATTAAGGTCAAGTATAAGAGACCATTTACCGAACTAATGCAATAACACATGGTGCTTGCAACTGTTATTTATAATCTTTGTTAATGATGAGTTATAAATACTTTCAACGACGTGAAAGATCTCTTAATAGTAAACAGCTTCGTAGATGAGAATTTTGTACATTCCCAAATATTATTAGAGATCCATTTATCTTTTTCTTCTACTATAATTAACAGATAATCGAAGAGCCCAACATACACGAGCCAGACGTTGATTTATATAGACAGATGTTAGACAATGACTAATACTTATAGTTACTACCCAAAGCTTGAGGCAGTTTATGGGACTGCGTTGGTCTTGATTTTTTCTTGCAGATCATTCCTATTTATTCTGTTCAGATGTATAACGTTATAGTACTTTAGAGGGCTAAAATTAACCCAATATATTTTACAGTCCTGGGTATCTTTGTTTTGGGCGAAGGATTAAAATGTATTCCTTTATCTTAATACTGCACCTTTGTTTATCATTTGTATGCTTGTTCTAATTATTAATTTTAAGGTAATTAGAAATTCATTAACTCTTCATCCGACAAAATGGGGATAACATTACGTTTTCATCGGCTGGTACTCTAACAAAAGGATGCGTATGATGATCAAAACACTTTTCCTGAGGCGAAACATTATAGTCTTAATAAATTTTTGCAAAGACAATGAAAGAAAAAACATTTTTTGATGGGAATTGTTTGTCATCATATTCGCCATTAAGATCTATACACTTTTGCATGTGTTCGAACGAATTGTGGTATCTCCAAAACATGATTTTTGACAGCTTCAACGGCCTCTTGAGGTAATAAAAATCTCTCCTTACATTTTTTCGTTAATATTCGGGAACAAAAGAAGTCGTGAGGCGATAAATTAAGTGAAAATGGGGAATAAGACATTATTTCGATGTTTTTTTCCCTCAAATAATGAATTATTTGACTTGCTGTTTGAGAATTTGTCATGATGAAGAATGATGCGACGTTGTCAATTGTTCGCTCTGATTTCATCGATGACTTCAGGCGAACAGATTCTTGCTTGCATGCTGAATGGTACAGCTTTAACTGTTCTTCAATCCTCCAAAGCAATGTTTGTGACATATCCAGTACAACGACAGAAACAAGCATTTTCTTGGAAGTGTACTGCCTAAGGATTCCTAAGAATTGGGACGACAACTGATTTTGGTCGACCTTCACGAAATTTGTCACTGACAGAAGCCGACCATAACAAAAATCGGCAAACCAATTGTGTCTTTTGTGATGGTGCTTTACTACCAAGAATTGAACAAAGCGGTTTGAAGCATTGTTGTACTAGGCCTTTACTAAAATAGTAAAAAGTTATCCAACGAGAACCTTCATATGAAATATCTGTTTTCCACAAAATTGTTTTCTGTAAACATCATTGTAAGCAAACTACTCGGCTGATATCTGTGCCATCACTGCTTTAACAATAACTAATGTCAATTTTTGCGAAAATATTTGGTATATTTGGCATTTGGTGTACTTAAGTTACATGGATATTATCTTGAAAATAAAGGAGTATAAATTCCGAAAAAACATTATTTGAGTAAGATTTTGAAAATGACACCAAATTTCAAAATATCATTTAACAATGAGTTAACACGCACGTGTAGGATAACCCATCAAATATAGATATTATTCGATCAGAAAGATGTTCGTTAGAGCAAAAGAAAATCGTTGGTATCTATTTTTGAATTACAATTTTTGATTTATATCAAAAAAACAGTACCACATTAAGTTGTTGCTATACACATTAAGAAAAACCCAGTTTGATGGGCTTCCACCCGTATTTTTTAAATGTAAAAGTATTTTACTTTTTCCCAATCGTTTCTAAACTGTTCTAGATTTTAGATTTTCCTCTATAGATCAGCTAGCACCTAAAACAGCACAACTTTACCAATTTAAAGACATTTTTATATAATGGATTCCATGCCCGTGTTTCTTACTAAAATTGTTTGTTAATCGACCGTCAAATCGCCATAGATTTTTATGGTAAATGGATCAATTCGTTCTGAATGTTTGAAATAGTTTACTTAGAGCACAATTAACATACAAACAAATGAAATGAAAGATACTAGAAAGCTCTGCATTTTATTTTGCTCGTAAAGCATTAAGAACCTGTCGCCTTCCTCTCTCCTACAGGATTCTTTGACAATAGTGAATAGTAAGGTCGTTGCAGAACCCCAATTCTATTAACTTTATTTTGATTTAGCTACCATTTGAACATCCTTGCTCTGAGATCGTCCCACCCTCTCTAATAACAGATGTCAGCGTTGGTTGTCCGAATATAAAAATCCTTCACGAATACGTTCGTTATGCACTTAGTGCTGTTTACCCGTCGTACTTGATAATAAAGAAGATACCCATGGTAACCTACTCAATCTAGAATATTCTGCACAGTATGTTTCTAACAAGCGTTTAACAAATGAGTATTGACGCAGAACAAATGCACGAAAACGACGAACATTGTACAGATGTATAGAGATTGTTTAACCGCAGTAATAGACACACACGTTCAGAATTTCTCGTGCGAACAAAGAACGCTCAATAATTTTCACGATCTATTTGTTAATTTATTTGAATTGCTAATAATACCTGCGAGTGTATGTGTGTAAACGTTCCCGATGCGTTGAATCGCAAAATAAACTGAATCCGTCAAATTCTGTTTTGTTTGGAAGCCGCAAAACACTCCGAATATACCTTTGTTCGCATGCATGTGTATGTGCATGATGAGCGTTTATTTTTAGAACGCACTCAAACAGACTTGCTTTCGTATAATTTTCACGTCGAGTGAACTTGAAATTCGGTAGAACAAGAATTCTGTGGGTGGCGAGATTGTTGCACCAACGTTGCGTAAATCGTTATTTAATAAAACAGGCGATGGGAGACAGTGCGAAGAATCGTAATTATTTTAGCAATAGGAATTTAATTGTTTAGTACTTAATGTGGTACGTGAAATAAATGCGTTATGTTTCTAACTGCTTTTGATTAATACGTTTAGTTTACATACTTCCATATTCATTTATATGAAGGTTATACAAATACTATTTATTATTATATTTAAAATAAGATTCTATTGAATTTATTTACATATGTAGGAATATAATTATTTATTCGAACGGATAAAAGAACTAAGGAAATTATGTTTTTGTACAAGTCGGAGTAATTTAGATTTTCGCTCCATATGCTCCTTTCCTATTTTAATCAAAATTATTTTAAAAATATGTTTTTCATTGTTGTTTGATTCAAAATAGCAATAAATATAAAAATGTTATTCCTACAAGTGTCTAAATTTCTTTATTGGAACTGTCTTAACATATACTACTATACTTATTGTTAGATCTGTAGCAATATTTTGACTAAACTAAATCACGTTCTCAAACACTGTAGCACTGCAACATTGAAATACTTCGCCAAAACCTTTACCACTGCTTCATTCCATTGTGTTGTGGGTGAAGTGTTTCAAAATTGTTATAAATTAATTACACAAAATTAGACTTACAACATAGTAATAGTATCTTCTTGTGAATCTTATCCGAGTTGCGGTTATCCAAAGCCTATTACAAAAAGACTTCAAACTCACGGATTTGAAGCAGGTAGTCCTCGGCCAGCCGCAAGAGGATAAACGCGTCCACATAACTGATGATAAATTAATCCATTTTTGATATCAAAATGTTCTGAAGCTGATCACCTTAGAAAATGCAAATTAAAATGTTGCAGAAGTTAAAGAAGAAAAAATGCGTTTTAGCGTTCAGATACTTCGAATAGCTAAAACAACACACCATATAAAAATCTAATGTAATCTTGCTTAATTTTCGAAAAATAAATTTTTATAATTTAGAAAAACTCCATATATGTAATAGGAGCTAAGTAGGTTCCTAAGCAAACACAAATTAGTCATGAATTTTTTTCTTAAAAATTAAAAATAAATTTTTCTATTTCACTGATATAAGAATAATCTTTTGGAATTGTGCGAAAACTGTAGGAAACTAAAATTTGCTGGACATCATAGTGTATATTTCAAAAATATTTCTTTGTGAACGGGGGCATAGATAAATAAGAAACCAGACACTTACTTTGTATTTTAAATGGAACACGCTGTCTATTATGAAGTATTTGATTTCTTAGTCTAGAAACAGTCATATCAAACTTCGGGATGTTTATAAAGTTTGTCCTTATCCAGCGAAATTTGGATATCCATCTCTATTTCCTTCCAAAAATCCGACATGCAAATACATTTTAGCGTGAAATTTTACAAGATTAATACTTGGCTCTGTCTAGATATTAGAACGTCTTCAAAATATACAAGATGTTCAGTATTGAATACCAAATTTTTTGAAATTCGAATCCCAATAGCTTCATATTAAAAAAAAAAAAACCTACATCCACAGACAATTTATATCTCTTAACGTTTTTGTATAATGATACATTTGTCATCGCAAGTAAATGAAACATTTACAGTTAAACGCGAAGCTTGTTTGGATTTTGCATCGAAGTGGCTTTTGGTGTTTGTATTGTTTCGCTACCGTAGTAATGGCCAACAAAACAAGCTGGCATTACTGTTCTTAACTGTTGATTCAAAATTTTAAGCGTAAGTTATTTTACGAGATGAACGTTAGAGATATAAATTTCCGACACGGTGGGTACAAGGTAAAAATATAGGGTGCTATTTAAAAAAATATATATAGTGTTTAAATTTGTTTAAGTTTGATGTTCAATGCTGAACATCCTGTATATCTCAAAGACGTTCTGACATTATGTCTAGATGGGAGCAGGTACCAAGTTTAATCTCGTAAAAATTTTCTCTAGAATGTATTCGTTACGAATTTTTTTAAGGAAATGCATATCTAAAATTAGGCGAATGCGAACAAAATTATAAATATATTAGACTGGTTTATTTCTAGAAGGGGAAACTAATATACAAGGTGTTTCATTTAAAATAATAAAGTAAATAGATTCGTTACTTATCGTGCACCCTGTAAATATACAAACATTCTCGAAACGTCCCCACTATTTACATAATACCCGCAATTTTACAATTCCAGAAGGTTGGAACACCTGTACGTAGCTTATGCATTAGAATTATAGCATTGAAGAAATAAAAATGTAGAAAACTAGAGTTTATTCCGTTTAAGTTGTTAAGTACACTAAGAATATAATGTCCACACAACCCAGATGTTTTAATAGTTCGAATTAACTTTTTTTTAACGCATTAATTGATCCGGATTATCGAGTCTCTACTGTATGTGGTGTATCATTTTAAGATTTTATCGATTTTGAAAATGGGGAAAATACTACAATTATAAAATACTAATCAAATTGTATTTGTATCAATTAAGCGAAACAGAAATATAAATTTTCGCGAGTTACTTTTAGGACATGATATAATTTTGCCAACATTTCTGTCCTCTAAAAGTCCGCCACAGACTCTTTTTTGGAAGTAATTATTTTCAGATTGATATTTTAACTCAAGATCTTCGAAACAAATCGAAGTGATTGCTTGTGAATTATTGATATTTTTTAATTTACACAGACTGGGTCGGGAGAAACGAACCAAACTTTTTGTAAAAAGCTCGCATGTTCTTAGCAAATTTTTATTTGTTTTTGAGTTATAGCGTAATTACAAATAACTAGAATTTCATACATTAACATTTTTTAATCATAGCATTATTTTAATACATATTCAAAAATACCGCCATTGACCCAATTTAAACATTTTATACTTTGCCTACGAAAGGATTCATTCAGATGGACCATTTACAAAAACACTAGGTGTTGGAATTGAAAATGTAATAAGAACATTTTTTTCACACTCCTGGAGTTTGGTCAATTCCTCCCGACTCACCCTGCAGTTTTAATGGATTAGAAAGCAAAATTCAAATAGAAACGTTAAATCGACTACATATTTTTTAAATATCTTAAATAATCAACCAAATAACATTTGAAGAATTATAAGGTTGAAGTATCGATTGGAATGTTTTAAGATATATCAACCGCGCCATTTCATCTTCAACGTAAAAGTAATTGAGGACATTCTGTATGTACGAACCATGCAATGAATGTTCTACGCCGGTATTGCAATACATTGAAAAAGCACGTTATTAATCATTTCTAATTTGTTTCTTCGACGAACTGTATAACTGGATCAATCGGTTAATCGCGAATAATTAAATAATTTTCCGCTCGAGTATTAATATAATTATACATATTTAGAGTATTATTGAATGCAATTACAGATTTAGAAATTGAATCAAGTATATGAAAGTATGTTGTTGGTAAGTGCACGTACTCGATGTATGTACATACATGTATTCGTAAAGTTAATGAAAGAGACTAACTATATGCATACGCAGTAGAGATTGATAAGTATAGTTATTATTATAAGTTACGTCTAGATATGCAATCATTAACCATAAACAAATCGACTACAATTTATCGCCAGGTAGATCATAATATTATGCATTTTACATCTCCGTTTAGTAAAACAAGCATGCTAACCTCCTTAAAATGATAAACGGAAGACTTCTGCTTATTAGAATATTCTCCTGCGCCGTTGCTTATAACAAATAAATGATACGCATTCTTCAAAATTCGCGAAGCAATTCATCAACGCATTCCGTAAAGAGAAAGGTTTACTACAGTCGGCGTTGTTCATTTCAATATTTCTCACTATTTATTCAAATTACAGAAGCTTCTTACGTATAAAAATTTCTTAAGAGAAACGTTTCAAAATTCCTATACGAAGAAAGCACCCGCGGCACCGTATAAAATTTGCATCTAAAAATAAAATGTAAGCCAGCAGCGTCTAGGATTTTGCGTAATGATTAGATAACGATATTTCTTACATCGAGGCTTTTAATTAATTAGTATCTTCTTTTGCAGGCATCAACAATCGATGGTATTAGAAAAGGAGCATGTCTATTCTGTCAAGAATACTTTATGGATCTCTACCTGTTAGCGGAGTTAAAAACTATACGATTAAAAGTAACGACAGTGGACATGCAGAAACCGCCACCAGATTTTCGTACAAATTTCGAAGCCACGCCGCCCCCCATACTAATAGATAGAGGCCTGGCTATTTTGGAAAATGAGAAAATCGAAAGGTATATTATGAAATCTGTTCCCGGTGGACACAATCTTTTTGTACAGGTATGTAACCTGCTTATAAATTTTTAAGAAATGTAATTTCTAATTTAAAACAAAAAAATTTCAGTCTTAACTTTACTGATATACACAAATATTTAATCTATTACATTCATTAGATTACATAGATAGGCTTTTATAGGAATGATTACTTCATATTTAGCTCAAATTGGTGATCGTGTCTATGAGGAAATGCCAGAAATTGTTATTCTCGATATAATTCTAAATTCAATAGTTTTCTAAAAATGCGCTAGATGCGAGAGCATCGAAAACATCATAATTAGAGAATGTCTTAATTTGGCCCCTAAATTATAGTAGTAACAATTTTGACCACAACGTTCCTGTTCATTGAGTATTTAAAATGTTGAAGGTTGATCAGGACAACAGACTTCGCGTTGATTATTTACCAACACATGCATGGAATAAAATACGTTGGCATCATCCAATGCCAACGTATTTTATTTCACCAGCTCACAGAAAATGTATTCCGGTAATAACTGTTTATATTTTGTGATTAGCAGCAGATGACAAGGGATTTTTCCAGCATCGACACATCAAGTAAAACTGTTAAAAAAACACATTGAAAATTTATTTTCTCCTAGTATAGAATATAATGATTCTAAGTTACACTGCTGCAAACAATAATTATAATCTACATTTTACAATGTCCTTGTTGGTTTTAGAAAAAGAAGTAACATATAAAGCTTCTAAAACTCGTTCTTTGAAAGTAAACATGGTGTTAATATTTCCTTTATAAACCGTATAAATTTTGATCTCTCAAAAACAAACCAAATATAGTGTGAGTGATGTACTAGGCTTTTGATATTGGGGTTGGAACCGCAACAACTGCGTACAACGCTGGTGCTCAGTAACACTGAGTGAATTGAATGTTGACGGATCGCTTTATTTCGGCAATGTGCACACTACCGCACCAACATGAATTCTGGTAAACATCAGGGGCTTCCAGATAATTGCGACCTTTGATGGGAAAGTAGTCTGAGAGTTTGAAATTGGGTTTCAAGAGGATCTTGCTGATGCAATCGGTCACACCTTGAATGTTGGGTAAATGTACTTGCTTACGGAAATTGGGATTAAATGAGGGAAGTTACTGTGGAGAAAGGTTGATAAGTTAATGGTAGCTTGAATATCTTTGCTAGACCAATTATTACGGATCAAAGACGGACGAAAATTCGGTAAAGGTTACAACAACGACGCGGTTCCAACCCGAAAACTAAGGATTGGCGACCGCGGAAGCTTACGTAACAGATATCACTTACACTATTTTTCCATGATACGTATATATATATATCTCTTATAACGTGTCACTAAATTTATCAAATTATTCCTAATTAACAACTAATTTTTGCAATCGTTAATCCTTGGCAAAACGATCCCATATCAATGTTCACATTTTTTTTGAAGCACCTCACTTTCTGCTCCGGAAAAACATTTGTCCCAACAAAAACTTTTAGATACTTCTATTTTATGTCTCACATTTCTGTCGTCATAGTAAAATATTTAACATTTTTTAGCTTTTCTTGTTTCAGTGAAATAGTAAGAATCAGATATGAATCGTTTTCCTTAGACACTTAACGACTATTTTGTTCATGTGAGAAACACGAAGTGTTTTGTAAAGATTAAGGTCCCTCCGCAGAGTCAAATCTCTTCATATAAAACATAATCGTAAAATGTTTGATTAAGAAATTATGCATAGAAATAAAATAGTTTTACGTGATTCACTCCTATATATAAACTGCCGCTGTACAACTCATCATACTAAAAATCCTATCCTGCCATAACCCAAGGTGTAGACGTTACGAATTTCTTCCATTCCCTTCTGTCGATCGCCATTGTTGTGGTTGAGTTCCTGTCTTGTCTTTCTTTCCATTCGATTCGCTCTCCTATCTATCATTTTACATTCTTATTAAATGCCCAAACCAATTCATTTTGTTTATTTTCCATTACTACTTTCGCAGGCTTCACTTTAAATTTTTCTGTTATTGCACTATTTGTTTCTCTGTCTATGCTTTTTACTCCTATTACCTTCTTTAAAAATTTTTGATCGTCATTGTATCGAATTATGCGAGACTTCCCAACACAATTACGTTATTTGCATCTATCTCTATTACTAATGTGAGAAGGCCAAAAATTGTCTAATCTTCTAACATTTATATAGCGAGGTTCTAAGCATTTTCTTTTGGGAGTCGTAGAAGTCGTAGAGGAGCTAGCACCGCCCCCTTTTTTTGGTTTGTTATCTTGTCTGCCTAACACAGAGCCTGAACTAAGTAACTTCAATAGAAAATGTATTGACGTCTATTTGAAAATGAAGAAACCTATTTATGGGCATAACGTCAGTAATTTGTGGTGTTTGCGATTTCGGGACCCAGTATCTGCGCGTTGAGTGTTGCATGTGTGAGCTGTATAAGCAAATCTGTTTAACTGTTTTAGAAATAGAATCATCTGTGAAAAAGGAATTAAACTTTTTCAGTTACATCTCATCAATTCATTTCAACTCTGTTCGACATTATTTCAATATCTACTCTTGTGTGGTGCACTTTCATTTGCAGACAGTGTATAACGTGTCCACAATAAAAACATTGCAATTTTACACTTACAGCTGAAAATACACATACAGTGTATCCGGCTATTTACCAGGATGGAGAAAAATAATAAAAAAGAAATAAATAGAAAATATTCCGAGATAAATATACAGAGTGCTCAGATTTCGCCACACACTATACTAATTTAGCTTTTGAACTGAAACATTCTGAATATACATCAATTCATTTCAACTCAACATTATTTCAATAGCTAGTCAGCCTAACTTTTAAGATAATTGAAATCATTTGAGATTTATCATGCGGTTGTTCCTTTAACCCACGATTTCTTAAACGTTTTACCTGAGCTTTCAGCAATATATCGGACGTTTTTTTTTTTTTTTCAGCCAGCTTCTACAATGCTCAAATTGAAAAACCAAACAAACCCGTATTTTGTACAGCAGAAATTGAGTACCTTGTATATTTGAGTGTAATTTTTTATTGTGCGGCACACACATTGAAAACATGTTTCTTTTCCATCTACGCACTAGATGGATATACTGTATACATTTTATTTTATATTTAAGCTGAAATTAACGCAGACAACATAGATAGAAAATATTTTTTTACGTTTCAGGATAAGGAAGTTGCTACCCTAATTGAAAATTTATATAGTAAACTAAAGTTAGTCCTAGTAAAGAAAGACGACAAGAAGAACGCAATGTTACAAGCCCATCTGGGGAGGATTGATAAGCACTTACGGGAGAGAGCAACGCGTTTCTTGACTGGTGATACCATGTGCTGTTTCGACTGCGAACTAATGCCTAGGCTACAGCATATCCGCGTTGCCGGAAAATACTTCGTGGACTTTGACATATCGAAAGATTTCGTACATCTGTGGCGCTACATGTATCACATGTACCAACTTGACGCCTTCACCCAAAGCTGCCCTGCTGATCAGGATATCATAAACCACTATAAATTGCAGCAGGCCATGAAAATGAAAAAACACGAGGAACTTGAAACGCCAACATTTACAACTTCAATACCAATTGACATAAGTGAATTTTCATAATTAAATTTTATATACCTGTAACTTTATACACATATAAATATAATATAAAAATATTTCTTATTTTCGCCTGCAGTACAGCTTGAAATTCTTTCTTCTCTTTCGCTTTTTTTATGTAATTTATGGCATTAATGTACAAATTCTAATTAATCTGCTGTTACCTATTTTTCGTTTTCTACGAACGAAATTTTTTTCTAATTTACATGAAAAATATGCCATATCTATATTAATGTATCTTTTTTTTGTTTTATTGTTGAATATTTTGTATTTTTCTCTTAATATTGACCGTAAATTAGTGATTTTTAAGTGTTGGAGCTGGACTTCAATCATTTACTTGCGCCTTTCTATTAAATATGATTAACATTATCACATTCTTAACTATCTGTATGTATAGTTTAATACTTGAAAAGTAGGTATTTTATTATTTTCGTTGTATGAGAAATATTTTTGTAATTCGGAAGTATTTTAATTTTATTCTATTACAATAATTATAATTTAGAATAATGTACAGTTTTTCTTCAATTATATTTCTATTATTAATAAAGGATTTACTACAGTTGAATGTTTTAAAAAAATTTATTGGATACGAACACATCATAAACGATTGGAAATTTCTTCCTAGATCAGCAAAAAATTTAAAATTACATATTAAAACACTTGTACATCAATGTCCATTTCTAAAATCTAACCTATCGTATTTGACCTGTAGGCCCGTTTACCGCACGAAACTGCGGACCGACGGCCGCCTCTGTCGTGCTGATTTATCTACAAACCACACTCTTCCGTGCTTCACACAAATCAGTCGTTAATTGATAATCAGAGTGCTATTTGTACATGTTTTATCTTTGAGTTTGCATCACATTAAATTATAGTTGAGGTAAGATAAAAATGACAGGAAGGTGTACCTAATAGGAAAGCAATGGCGGCAAAAAAGAACAAATAAAGGAGGTTCATTGGTTGATGACAAAGTCAGTGGACAATTATCCACTGAAAGCTTAACCCTACCTGATATTGCTAAACGAGCAGCTGGCCTACCCAACAGTAGAATCGCAGTTTTTGCAGAATTTAACTGAAGTCCTTGTTTTAGAGAAGATGAAAGAACGCGAACCAAATTAAAATTAATTTGTTTAAATGAGTTTTGTTTTACGGAATTCTAATGAATGGAATACGTGCAACTCATTCTCTGAAATATAGGCAACCGTCCTTAGTAATGACTAATCCAGGGAATTTTTGACAATCGGAAGGAGGGATAAGTAAGCATAACTTATCTACAAAATTTTGTTATAACTAAAAAAAATGTGAAAGACCAAATTTATTAATGACTATGTTCATTAAATTTAAAAGTAAATATGAATCAATGTTACCAATTTTGAACAATTCTAATTTAATAAAGTGTACTCAATAAATATTGAATACGCTGTAATATATAAAATATACCAGATGTAATAAGAAGTACACTAACTTAAATTTGTTCACCAAAGAAAATACTTTGTGAGGGGTTATGTTCTTGGAGCAATTGTTTTGCGTTTCATTTTTTTCTATTCGTCATCGTTTCAGGAATTGCTATCTTCTTCAGGACATTTGAGAGCTTCTACTTCTTGTAGAAGTAAAAGCCTTACACAAATTGTGTCATTTTTCTTGAATTTTGACCGTTCAAAAACAAACTTCGCACGGATAATGATAACGTAATAGGTACATCTCTAATTTTTCAGATAATACAATTAATACCTTCCTCCAGTTGACTTATCTAGACCAAAAAGTTAACTTTTAACATAAAAAATGTCTGACTTTGTTAGCGCACCTAAAAATTTGATAATAACGCAAAACAAGTCACGCTCATTTAAAATATGAAGGTACACGTACTTGATACAAACATTTATTTAAATTCTTTTGAAGTATTAAAATTCATCTAGAGCTATAGGAGCTAAATTGGAAAGCTCAAGATTAGACACGGACGAGCACTAGATAGAAAATTACCGCAGAGAAAACACAGTTGTAAGGTCTTATGTATTAAAAGAGGGCATGATACTTCATCGAACTGGCCTGGGTGTCGAGATGTACGTGTATTATATTGTAGGAAATATGATTCACATCTGCTACCATTTCAACTATGCGTCGTATATACACCGCTAGATACTTGGTTCTTGCCATTGTCGCTTCTACAAAAGACAGTAGCACGGAGTAATGCGTTATACCCAATACGCCAAATGACGAAAATGTCTGAATAGCCGTAAGTTGTATTGCATTCGCGAAATAGTGATCGGCTTTCCCTTACCAAACTTTCAGGTTCTGAAGATTAGGGTTTAATGACGGTACGAACTTAATACACATACAAACATTGCGAATTTTTTCTATTTCTTTAATAAATTTATTTTTATACATACGTACTGCGTGTTTTATTTCAGAGGCGCCTGATATAAATCTGCAAATAAGATTAGCAAGTACATTTAAGCGAAGCAATTACACCTTCTTCACGAGGAAACAAACGACTAGCACCATGTTCTGGAAACCAGGTGAACGACACAAACTCTTTGCAGACTTACTTACAATGGTACTCTTATCAATTTGTTAATATTGATAGAATAAAAGAATTATTAAAAATATATTCTAAACTATCGTTAAGATGTTACAACTGTACTATTTTATGTTTAAAAATATACAAATAAAAATACAAAAGTATTCTTTCTAAACCTTCCGGATCTGAAGACGGACTTTTATATACCAAGTAAATTTGCTTGGATCAACTGAATTCTTGATTCAAGTTACGTACTTAACTGTAGTATTTCACATATTAATCAAAAATCGAAATTCCAAACAAATTTATTATCCTCTTTAACCCTTTCGAGCCGGATTTTTTATTATTAAATCCTGATTAGATTGTAATTTTTTTAAACAACAACAAGATGAAGGTAAGTGAAATAAACACCTTAAAATGTTATTCGAAAAAAAAGCCCGCCATTTTGTATGGGACATATATATCCCAGTCAGACTTTTTTAGTGGGAAAAATATAACCCATTAGTCGTCGAAATGCAACTTTATTGAAAAAAAAATCAAATGTAGTATATCATTTTAAATGGAAAGGAGTGAAACATGTTTTGCATAGAGGTATGTCAGCTGGGTTACATATGACCCAATAGGCTCGAAAGGGTTAACTCACATTTGTTGCTTACGTACGTTACTTTAATTTGAAATTAAAACAATTCATACTTATATCTATGTACAGTTTGTCTCCGGATGGACCTATCTATGGTTGTAAACTTCCTTATTTCGGATATTAAGAAGAACAACCATTCTTTATAAGGAGTTTTGCTTCATCTAGCAAGTCCTTAGCCACTATCAAAATTTCGCCATAACATACAGGTTGGTTACAATTTATTACTTCATCTACACCGTTGCATTTCGCTAAATAAATTCTTTGCTCTAGAGACAATATTATTCAAACAATTGGCTGACAATTTATTGATATTAACTCAATCACTTGAACTCTTAGTTGTATTTGTTTTAATTAGATAACGTCCAGATTCGATATCTGAACTTGCATTGACATTTCAAACATCTTTTTCTAGTAATATTACTTCCCTTTCAAATACTTTACTCTTACCCAAATTTCAGATTGCTTCATTTTGTAACCATCCACTATATTTTTTTTTTAAATTCTAGACGTAGCTAAAGACTGTTCTTGCTAAAATGTGAAGTGAGGAAGCTTAGAAGTGCAAGTAGGAACCTTAAGAAAATAAAACTTCATCTTCATAATGAAATTCTCCATTAACTCTGACTAATAATACATCCTCCAAGTTGTAAGACGCTGATCTATTATACTCGTCAGATAACACATAATCCAGCGCCGAAAGTAATTGTTCCGCACTGATCTGTATGAACGGTATAGCCAATAAAACGTTAGCTGCAGCAGACAAAGTGTTATCTTGCATACTCCAAAAGTCTAAAATATTTTCATTTAAAGGTATTCTTGGTTGACGTTCGTACAGGAAAAAATCACTTTCCAATTGGGAAAACGAAGATACGATAGGTTCATTGGCTGAAACAGGATTCATGTTTAGCAGATAGTCGGAAAAGGATCTTGGCTTTTGGCAAACACTGCTACTGCTACTTGATGGTTCATCCGTGTCCTCTTTTATTTGCAGAGGCAAAAGTAAAGGCGAATAGGGTTTCACTTCTATATGAAACAGAAAAAAGCTGAAAATAAATGTTTTTATATTCAATGAAATAATCTACCTGCCAAAGAAGTAATTCGTTTATGTATTGATGTTATGCATTCTCTTGCTCTTGATATCTGTTCTGCATTTAAACAAATTTTAACCCTTGGATCCAAAAATACAGCGGCTGTAAATAATGGATTCTCAAGCAGATTAACTTTAGTCCTATTTAAAGATTCTATTAGAAAAGATTTCATTTCAGTGGTTGGAAAATTTTCGATTTCAAAAAGTAAGCTCATTATAATAATGTATAAATCGCTGAAGCATAGTTTTTCTGTTTGCAATCTGAGGGCAGCAGTGTTAATTGGACTGAAGATTTTAGTAAATTCTTCAATGAAACTCCAAGTATCACTATCGATTGCTACATCTGCATGTTCTAATGGAATGAGAGAAACGTGAAATATCAAATTTGGACATCGCTGTACACAGCATACGTACACATGCGTCCATACTGGCAGAACACTAAATGAAATTGTTGGTGGTACCTTCGATCTTTTTCAGGCGATCAGTAACCTTCACTCCATACAAATTTCGAACTTTAAGACGCGAGATGTACTTTAGCAAGTCCCGTTTTCTAAACGTCTTTAAAATCTATTCAAAGCTTTTCGAATTGAGGAAATTAATGCAACAGTAAATAGTTTCGAAAATAAATAATACATAATAGGTAGAAGTTAGTAAATGTATACGGCACATACTACAATATATTCACTTCCTCTTTGCAGCTCTTTTGCACAGCGATTCTTGCGACATTTTAATACTGTAAACTAGAGATGACCAAGGCAGATGAAATTATTACTTTTTTGCAGCGACTAGACAGACTCGTGTCTATTCGTCTCATAAGAAAGGGTTCGTGTTTCCCCGAGAGTCGACAAAACACGAGTTTGTCTAGTCGCTGCAAAAAGGTATTAATTTCACCTGCTTTGGTCATGTCTACTGTAAACTACCTTAGAATACACTACAATGAAAAACTGTATTGTTTCAATATAGATTTATTTATACCTACTTCATAAAATCGTAACATTTTATGGTTACCAGTTTCAATTTGGGAATTCCATATTTTCATTGGTTGTTATATTAAATAGCAAACGTTAGGAACAATGCAAATTATTAGTTGTTGATTACTGGCAATATCAACATTTACTGAACTATGGTCTACTTTTTTAATTCCGAGGGTAAAATGAAAAGACGCGTTTACACAATGAAATGTTTCAAAGTTGTTTTGGCGGCAGTTTTAAAACTAGCTAGGATTTTAGTTGTAGTTACTTAATTTATTACAAAAACAAATAATTAATTAATTAAATATAGAGAACACTATAGAATAAATATTTATTGAACAAATACACATCATCCTAGATTTCCCTTTTTAATGGAAGTTTCTGAATGTTGCTCTGTTCTACTATAATTTTCATTTTCATATGATTATTTACAATTTAGACTAATATTAAATATAGCGTACACATATTAAATAATAACTTGGCCTTAAATACATGTTAATACATTACGTTCTAAAATAATTATTGGCTCGATTATATCACCAATTAATTCACCTAACTCACACATTTTTCTTTCTTTCTTAATCATATGTTCTATATTTTTTATCCAATTATTCATAGTGACGTTCTGGATTGCCTGTAGTAAAAGTACCCTTACATCTGCTAATTTAAATGAGGTATTCTTAGTTGCCACTTCATTTTTTATTTCAGCCAACACTAACTCAATTGGGTTGAGTTCGCAGTTATAAGGTGGTAACCGCAACAGAGCTTCATTGCAACTTCTGGCCATCTCATCTGTTACATGTGTTGGTCTTTATTAAGGCGAATTAAATGATCTCTTCATCGTACTGGATATTTTTTGATTTCAACCAAGCCTGCATATCGAGTTTGCTGGATGTTGTTGTCGGAATTTTTTCAATGTTACGACTATGATATATAGCATTATTCATAATAATGATTGTCTCGTAGTACTGTCAATATTTGATGAAACTATCGGCATTCATTTCTTCATGATTGTCGGTTGTTTTTTTTACCCCCGAAAAGCAATAAGTTCATTATTATAAAAAAAACCTGTGAATTAATTGCTTGGTAGAATTATCAACAGTTTCATTGTAATCAGCAATTAAAGAATGTCTTCCAGAAGTTTGGCTAGGCGGGGTAACTTGTCCTTTCTCCTCGTATTTTTTTTATGGTACGATAGATAGTAGACTGTGCCACTCCTAAAAATAAGACATTATAATGGTAATGTATTATAACACGCTTTATATTCTTGCGACAATAGCAGTAATTCCCATTCTGGAGTTATCAGTTCTACTTTTTAGCAGTTCAATTTAAAAACACTCCTCGGAATTAAAAAATAGAGATTAGTTCACCGGCCGCATTCAGAAACTAACAGACTGAGTTCATGGTTAAAGTTCTGGTTCAAAGTTCAGCTAAACCAACACTTAAACCAATAAAAATTATACAACCACTAATAAAATACATTTATTAATTACAAAAATAATTACAATAAATTATTTTTCCCTTGTTATTTTTCTACTTACCTCATTATGTTTAATGAACTTGATTTTATGATGGTAAATATCGCTACTTATAAAACAGTTTAAGAATATATGAGTAATACATGCGGTTATTCCCCATATTCTTCTTGTACCCCCTAAAAATACTGGAGTAGAATGAGAGTTATCGAACTGTGTGTAACCCTGTTTGGCTGGATCGCATAATGACTCTAGACTCACGCAAAAGACCTCCTCTACTTCATGATGATTGATATTTAATTCATTTAAACTTAATGAAGCTATATGGCCTATTACAGTTGTAATTTGCATATTTTGTATTTGTAAACTATTTCCAATTCCCCAAATTTTTATAAACTTAGGGTCAAGACCCAGCTCCTCCTGAGTTTCACGAATTGCTGTATTTTCCAATGTGCCATCATCAAAGTCATGCCTTCCACCAGGAAAACTAACTTGTCCTTTATGGGAACTTAGATGTGAAGTCCGAAGGGTATATAGTAATGATATTTTACCATCATAAATACAGATAGGTATTAAAACAGCAGCTTTACTTGCAGGTGTCTGCGAACCTAATTGTAAAGGTTTTGCAGTTCTTAAATTAGTTAAGGTCCTGGAAATATTTTCTTCATTCACCAACCTTTCAAAGGCGAAGCTGCTTGACCTTCTTACGTTGTTTATAGTTATTATTGCTATTCGTGACAATCTCATTATTCTATATAGTAGATTATGTAATTACATGCTATCGTCATCTTAACATGCTCGCTTTATGTAGTTTGCCGTCACAAATTACTGGGATCATTTACTTCTATCTCTACAAGAGTTATGTAAATGTTAAATTACATTGCGACTATTGCCACATTGAGATTACACGATACATAAACGTAATATAAATTAAATAAACATTTGCATATGACGCATATTAGAGGTTAATATTTAATGTTTGCCATATCTCATCTATTCTATTGGGGCACCAATAATAATGTAGATATCATATTTCCTTCCTTTTATCAGTGTAACAACCGTGGAATAGATGGCGCAACACGTACTTTTTGCTGCAACGGTTCCTTTACTTGATTTTTTATCGACGACATAATTTAAGGCAGCGATTTATATCAAAACTTTGCTAAATGGCCGCTCAGGGGCCGCCACAATATATTCAGTTTAAATTAGTAAGGTTTCAAACTATCGTGAATTTTGATTCACTACAAATTTTAAGGGATAGAGACTTATTTCATGGAAGTTTCTCTTTAGGGACTATTTTACACGATATCCTTAACATAGCACTGCATATGAAAGATAATAATTGCTAGTTGTTTCTGACCGACTCACCGCTCAGTTTCAGCTACCAACGACGCAAGGTTTCTTTTTAAACGGAACGCAGATTATTAGGTTTTTGGGTGCCTTTCTTCAATTCAAAATTAAAAAATAATTCCCCAAACCATCCCTCGAGCAGTTATCTGACTGCTTAACACGAGATGGCGGCGCAAGTAGCGCTTTGGGAAACCGCACATGTGAATATTCCGATACGCTTGATGTATATAAGTTGTGGCATTAACTGTGAGGCAACAGCGATAGAAGGTAGAAATAAAAAATACCTCGAAGCCACGCTGATGACGTCGGGTAGGCAGAAACATGTCCGTGAGTTAGTTCTCCTCTTGTTGCGTTTGCCGTGAATTATTCAATCAGTACCATGAGAAAGCTATCTTAGCATTACATATATATATATTTTTGGTTGTTGTTTCTAAGCATTTTCTGATGTGTTCTGTTATATACATTATGATAAGCCTGTCGGAATATTCACATAGGCGGTTTCCCAAAGCGCTACTTGCGCCGCCATCTCGTGTTAAACAGTCAGAGAACTGCTCGAGGAGTGGTTTGGGGAACAGTGGCCAATTTATGTCATTGCTTCTTGGATGGCAGGCATGCGTTCCTTTGGCACTAGAGGCGCCAACAAATATCGAGTTTGTGGTTTTGAAAGTTGTGGCATTAACTGTGAGGCGATAGAACGTAGAGATAAAAAATACTCTCGAAACCACGTTGATGACGTCGGGTAAGCAGAAACATGTCCGTAAGTTAGTGTATTTTTTTCTCTCCTTTTGTTGTGTTTGCCGTAAATTATTCCAATACCATGGGAAGCTATCTTACCATTATATTTTTTGGTTATCGGTTGTAGGCATTTTTTGTGTTCAATAACAACAATAGTTATTCACTGTTGTTATACAGGGCGAATCGGAAGGAACGGATCAATCCCAGAGTTACGGCGTAATTACAAATAAACAAAATTTCATGCGTTAACATTTTTCTCTAATCGTTGTCTTAAAAGGTGTTCAAAAGTACTCCCATTAACCTCTAGCCATTTTATGTTTCGTTTACGAAAGGTGCCTGTTGCTCTCCCGAATTAGTGCGCCTTCAGTGTCGACTTTTACCTTATAAATTTCATTTTTAAACCAGTCATATAAAAACAATAGTCTAATGGTATGAGATCTGGAGATCTTGGAGACCAACTAATAAGACCGTCGTCGCAACCAATCCAAAGCACGAGAAACCCATCCTACAAATGTCGCTTGACCTGAAGAGCGAAATGTGCAGCAGCACCTCCATCATTTCAATTTTAATGTTTAGAGAAACATCCTCTAGTAGCTCTTGTAATACACGATGTAAAAAGTTTTAAGCAGTGCTCTCCTGTGACGCGATTCTCCAAAATGAAAGGATCAATTGAACAACACTGGAGCATACTGTCCACGATTGTACATATATTGCTCTTGTACCTAATTTAATTTATGTAGATAACTGTACAAATATGCGAATACTCGTAGCAACCGAAACCTACAGGACGAAGATTAATATGTATATAATAGTATAGTTATTTCTAATGTTTTATTTTATAACACTCAAGACGACACATATCACACCACACATTTATCGAAAATTTGTGGTGAAGATTACTTTCGACTGTTGCGTGAGGATTTTCGTCTGACTATACGAGGGACCATATAAGAGTTCCGAGTTTGCTTCATCCGCGATACAACACGATGATTATTAAATAATAATCATCCTGTTTGTTGTGTTATTTTGTAGATACCGACAAAATTCCATAGGCTTAACATAATCTTCCCGTTGTAGGTGCTGTATATCCTGAATATACTACGGATATAAGATTTGCTCGTAGAGTGTATTTATTACTCTTTTTGTGGAATGTCTAATCGAGTATCATTTCTTCGTGAGCTGGTCGTTGTACCTTCTGCTACTAAATCCAGAATATTTTCTCTTTTTCCTGAAGCTTGTCGAGTAGCTCATTCAGAGGTTATCTTAGCACTAGGAAGCATTTTATTTTCGCACAGTTTGTTTAAAACCTTGATAAATACGTTTTTACTAGCATTTCTTCAATGTGGAAACCATTGAAGATATTCTTCAATGTCGGTACGTCATATGTGAAAACAAGCGAAAGAAAAAAACTTAGTCAAGTAGAACATAACTGACTTTTTGTTTTACATGGATAGTAAATGCAAGGGTAGGTATTTTTATTTTTTTTTAAAACGTATTACTCCAAAACAAGTGAAAATTTAGTCCAATAACAAGAACGCTAGTTAAAATTTTTTGATTGTATTATAACTTGAAAACAAAACACTAATTCCACGTGTACAATACATTCCTGAAGTTTGGTTCGTTCCTTCAGACTCACCCTGTAAAAGGCCAAAAAGGACAATGCTTCGCAAACTATCCTATAGCATAGCATAGTTAAGTTATAATAGTGTTACCGTTACATAATAGGAACATATCACTTAACAGCGACAAAGGATGACAGCTTCATTCACTATGCGAAATTTAATATTTGAAACGACCATGTTCTACGTTTCATTTAAGCGATAATTTCTATTGTCAATGATCATCGATTTTACTGTATACTTATATATACAACTCTGAATCATTATTATTTGGTACAGAATTCTGGATTAGTGTTCACTAATTTAAAGACAGTGATGAGTTTTTCTGAGGTATGTATTAGGAAAAAGTAAGTATTACCTAATATTCACGTATTAGTATGGTAAGGGGAATACGAAAATCTGGACGCATATATTTTTTATGTGAATATTTGTGCTAAATTTTAATAAAATTGAATACTCTCTATCATTAGTGGGAGATATTTATGAAAGTAGTGTTATCTATATCAAAATCCTTTCTCATCAACAGTCGTTTGGTTTTGTGTTAGCAGGGGTCTTATTAATATTACCACTTTTTGCGAATAATAGTAATTATAATTTATTTTAATTCTAAAATTAATGTATGTAGGTAATTAATTAATTAGGAATAAACACAAAATCTTGATCCAATTAATTTTTTGGCGCTTATATGTAAAGTTCGCCACTTTACGTGCGTTTCACAGGCGTCGGTATGGGAGTGGTCATCCGGGTGTGTGATTCGTAATATATGCGCAAATTTATGCCTCGCATATTAGACTATGCGATGGAGTGGGGACGCGAGACGATCTTGTTACCGATGTAAGTATAGAAGTGGAGAGATTTATTGTATTTGAAAGAATGAAATGTGCATTTGGTTTTCTGCTATTAAAGCAATAAGCATAAACATACGAAAAATAAAGATAGTACATATTATAGCAGCGTAATGTAGGATTGACGTAATTGTTCTAAAATGAGATAAATGATTCGTTTCTTAACAAAATAAACGGCAGATTACACTTAATCGTAATTACAAATAAATTATGTATAAACCGTTCCCAATTTTGTTATTATTGTGCCTTGCCCTTCCCACGTGGTCCCGGCAATGTTTTTGAGCAACACATTTGAGGTATATCGCAAACTAAACATTTTTGCGCCATTGTATATTAAATCCGGGAAATCTTTAATAAATTCATTGACTTTATGACAATGATCGTTTCCTTAATGTACTTATCGACAATATTTTATTAAGTATAACGTATATTGCCGCCAAACACATCAGATTGCTTGCGCATATATTACGAATCACACATCCGAGCGATCACTTCTATACCGACGCCTGTGAAGCGGATGGAAAGTGGCGAACTTTACTTATATGTTATTGCCTACTTTAGTTGAATCCAGTGAGGCAGATAAAAAAATTTAAATCTCCTCGCGAAAATTTTAGGGGATACTTCTAAAATATCTAATATCTACTTAGAAATGGTAGTGGATCTTGAGTCATTTATAAGAAAGAGTGCCGATACTCGAAGGTGTTTGTATTTATTTAAATATTACTACAATGCCTATAGCAACCAGATGTGGCATTATTATCCCGCGGGAGTCGGTTCAAGGATACAATATGGAAACAATAAAAGTTGACGATTTACACAAAAAAATACTCGGAAGTTTTCGTTTTTAAATTTCAAAAATAAATATATAAATTAAAGTTAAAACCAAAGTTTATACTTTAGAAAGTATAAAATTGAAATAATTGTTTGTCTTGTTCTTCTTTTATGCAATTTATGACTGCGTTATTAGCGTTTGTTACATTTTCTTGTAATCATCGTTTTTTTTTTGTGTGAGCTGCTCATTTAAAACAGCAACGGTTAGCTGAAATTAATAACGAAGGGAAAGATTGTTTGATAAAAAATATTATTAAAATTATTCAAATTCATTGAAATACCTCAAAAATATGCAGTGTGTTCCATTTGATATGTAACTTTTTTCTTACACACTGTACAATGCAAAAAAAGGTATGGGACCAACCTAACACTCTCCTTCAAAATAAGAAAAGAATAATGGGAATTGGTTGAGAAACGTTGGAAGTATGAGGCAGCATACCCCCAAAAAAAGAAAATACACGACGAATTGAGAATTTGCTCCTTTTTTGAAATTAGTGATGGGCACTATTGATAGTGACTATCGAATACTATTGATAGTTTGGACTATCGATAGTCCCGTGCAATGGATAGTTAAGTCGAAATAATTACTACAATAATAATAATGAAAATCTTTGACTTTTTTTGCGTACATTTATCGATATTACTATGGGGGACTATCAATAACACTATCGGAAACTATCGATAGTATCCATAATAATTGGCTCGACTATCGATAGTACGATCGACACCAAACAATAGCGATCGTGCCCAACCCTATTAGAAATAGTAAATAACGTAAGTAGGTATATTGCCATACTCTTTCGATACGAGGTATTTCTCTGTTCTGTTAATAGTGCATATTAGTATGGAGGCCCCCAAATCTGATTTCAAGTAAAGTTTGTCATATATAGATGATTCACGGAACCCGTCCATTAAAAGTTCTTGAACTTGCAATTATATCTCGGCTTTGAAACTTCGGGGTTAAGCATAGCTATGATCTATTTAGAAAAAATAACCTTATCAATGTCGCACGGAAGTGCCGGAAGGTTACATCGAAAGTTATGGCCAACTTTGATATTATAAATAGAAACCTACTTTTTGGGATTCTAGTAGGTACTTTAGGCCAATTTTATAAAATGTCTTCTTACCTACCGTTTACCTTTTCAGATTTCTTTTGACTTATGTGAAAAAAAACAAAATGATGCATCAAAGGCGTATAACAGCTATACAGTAAAGGTAGAAAGCCAAACAATTTCAATTGTTCGATGTTTGTAAACTTCTTTTTCTGTAATTGTAAATACAACAATAAGGCATTTTGTTCTCAACTGCATATTGTTAGTGAAAATATTAAAAATCGCAAACAATGTTATCGAATCCTTGTCACAATTGCTTATATTAGTTAATGCGGTCAAAATACTTATATTTATTTCATGGAATACAACTCTCAAAAAACTTTTCCCAATGAGGCATGCTGTATCTATGTCTGTAAATTATCAACATATCTAAAAATAAAGAATGTATTTGTTCAGTTTCAGGGTAACTTAGCATCGTTGATTTCATATTTGCTAGTAGTTTTATCATATTGGCTTTACTTTTTATGATAATGTTTTTTTTTTGAAAAGGTATGAAGAAAAAACAGAAAAAAGAAAAAATAACAGTAAAAATTCATTGGCAGATAGGCGAAAAATACTTCAAATTATAATTATACAAAATAAAATGAATGCAATCACATTGCAGGTTCCAACAATAGTCTGCCATCATGTGTGCTTTCCACCTTCCTTAATACCTTTGCTCCTTTGTCTTGATGGAATAGATCGCCTTGTTCTTCATTAAATTCACCGAGGTTTTCAGGAAATCTATGCAAATCCTCATATTAGCACCCATTCTCTTAAAATTAACCAACATATTTCGTATCAGTTTTTCATAATATTCTGCCTTATTGTTACTTCAAGAAGTTCGTAAGCACAGTAACAAAAGAGAACCAAGCAGAAGCTTTCATGGCTTTTGGGAGATTCAAGTCGTTTTAGTTTGCAACAATCTACAAATATATTTAAAGCACTCCCGTCGTTATGTAAGACTTTAACAAATTGTTTCATGAACCTTAGCATGAGAGCGCACCGTAAGGTGCTAAATTGTATTTAAATTTCTTGCTTCAAATGTAATTTGGCAGTCGACAAAAAGGCTTTTTTGTTGCCCTGTTACCAATCCTATAAAAGCAATTAAGGAAGGTATGTGGATTAAGGCATTAAGTGAAAAATGTGAAATTCCCTACTCAACATTGTATTGTAAAAAAAAAAAATAGGAAAGAACCCTGTTGAAAGAAAAATGAGTCCTTCCAGTATTTTAAGTAAACATGAAGAGGATTCTTTGTTGCGTGGATATTATATATGAGTAAAAAAGGTTTTCCTGTTACAAAACATCAACTGCTAGCTAGTGAACAAATGATAATTAAAAGATTAAAGGAAACTACTTCTTTTAAGAACGATCAAGTTTCCATGAGATATCATCCAGAATTAAGCTTAAGAATTGGTTGAAAATTTAAATAAAAGTCGTTCACTGGTAATAGAAGAAAACAATTATTTTACAGGAAATAATTTGGATGTTTTAAATAATTCAAGAAGGATAGGAAAAAAATAAAGAAAAAATGTATAAGTAATAATTATATTTAGTCTGAAGCACAAAATATAAAGAAAAATAAAAAATCAAAGGAAAAATACCTTCTGTTGCTATATCAGCAAAATGGACAGAATTTTATAGGCGAAAGGAGGACCTAAAAAAAAAAGGAAGAACAAAATGAACGAAAGAGGAAAAGAATGGAACAGCAAGAACTGAGTATTATTAGTTAAAAGATTTACTGGATACGGAGGTGATTCCGTTTGGAATTGATCTACACAACACTTTACTATATAAGAACATTACTTAAAAAAAACATTGAGCGAGCATTGCTGTTATATTTCTATAATCAATTGTGATTATATTGATGATATTAGAAATATTTACAGGTTAGGGGAAAATAAAACTTCCTAAAAAGACACTGATTGATTGTCTCATCTAATACTATTAACAAAAAAAAAGCAAGCAAAGGATATAATTAATAATAAATGAGAAAAGAGGGTATGATGGGAAATATGATGAAGAGAATATGATTTAGAATAAGAACGATATTCAAAAGGGTGCCAAAAAGGTCCATTTGTTTGGATTGTCCGTCTATTGTAACGTATAGAGCTCAGTTTTATTCCGGAAAGGTATAAGATTTAACAAAAGGCCATATTCATAGCTTGTGGTATATTCTTTCTCACTGTTGATAGTCTTAAAAAGTACGATTTTATAATAATGTTATTAAGTTGGCGGAGTTCGTTCAATATAGACTTACTTTCTATTTATTTACATTTAGCACCAATGTAATGCTTTTATGCAATTTAAGTAATATGACGCCAAATGTCCCTCGTAAAGATTTTATTTTGTATTCTCGAAAACGAGAATGAAGACTTATGGGGCTCCTTCGATCATGGCACGAATTTTTTTATTTTTAAGAATTTATAATGGCGACGGTGCATATGCTAATTTGTGTCGTAAACGTTTCGTTTTGTGATCATTCCGTCTTCGAAATATTTCCGCTTGAAGGTTAATTGGAATATTTAGTCAATAACCACCGCGCTGTGTGGTATGTCGATGTTGGAAATTTCGTATTGCGTTTGTTTTGTCTAGTAAAATCTTGGTTTTGTGCTCTTTTGAGATTCTGGATTAAAAGCGCTTTGATTTCTGAGTGTACTTTTGCACGATATACAATGGGAATATACGAGAACATACACTACCCGACAAAAACATAGACGCGGTATCGTTTTTACTTACGAAACAAAGTTTATAGACATTATATAAAATGTAAATGAGGGTTATTAATACTTGTTATGTAAATAGTCCATTTATAGATATTTCTGGGTATTTATTGCTTCATGAGGGGTAATTGAGATTTTCCCAGATCAAAATAGGAATTTTAAATGCGACAAAAATTTAGACCCTGTGCATTTATTACATTAATATAAGCAAACATGTTTTAATTTGATACTTCTCTTTATATGCAGCGGTTGTGCTGGTAAAGTGTACACATTTCACCACGAGAAATTATATTTTATAAAGTGTTTGCAATATGATTAGAAAACAGCAATTATCCTTGATACAAAGGGGTAAAGTTCTAGCCTGGCACCAGGATGGTGTTAGTAAGAAGGAAATTGCTCGTCGGTTACGAAGAAGCGATCATTCCGTTAGAAATTTCCTAAAAGATCCGGAAAATTACGGCAAACCAAAAGGCCAGGGGCGACCGAAAGCTGTCAGTGAGCGGGATAAACGCATGATATTGCGGTGTGCATCCAATTCTTCTGCGTCGGCGAGAGTTATTGCAGAACAAGCGGGGGTACAAACGCACGTGCGTATTGTTCAAAGGATTTTAATGTTAATGTTTAATAAAAAATGTTGAGAAAACAGACACTTTCGGCGAAACACAAAGAAGCGAGGTTGAGATTTGCTGAAGAACACGTATTCTGGAAGAAACAATGGGAAAAAGTTATATTTTCCGATGAGAAACGTTTTAATTTGGACGGACCGGATGAGTACTCGCATTATTATCATGATCTAAGAAAGGAACCAAAAGTGAAAATGACCGGACAATTAGGGATGGATCTGTAATGATATGAGCAGCGATTGGATTCCGTGATAAAAGTGAGATAGTGTTTTGCACAAACGAAATGACATCTGTGACGTATAAAGACTTATTGCGTGACAATCTTCTACGTTTTGGAAACCAATGCGCCGGGCGCAATTTTGTTTTTCAGCAAGATAACGCGCCAATTCATAAAGCAAAAACCATTACTGAATGGTTTAAAGGGAAAAAGATTAAAACTTTACAGTGGCCGGCACGGTCACCAGACTTAAACATTATTGAAAACATGTGGGGTGAATTGGCACGTCGCGTTTATGGCCGAGGCCGTCAATATTTCACGGTATAGGAACTGAAAACTTCAATAGTGACTGAATGGCAGAATATCGCTCAAAATTATGTGTTAAATTTATATAAATCTATTAATAACACACTATTGGAAGTGATTAAGAACAATGGAGGATCTACGCATTACTGATCACTCGTTTGTTTATTTTTATTTTACATTTGCAACAGAGCGTCTAAATTTTTGTCGCAGAAATTGTTTAAACATTGGAGTAATAATTTATTATTTAGTTCATATATTACTGGAGGAGATATTTTTTATTTTACTTTTATGAATAAAAACTTAATTAGACACCTTGCTAGTTTCTCAAAGAAATGTTGTAACCCTTAAAACTTTTAAAACATCTTACCGCGTCTAAGTTTTTGTCGGGGAGTATAGATACATTTTTCATATAAGCAGTTTACAAACGTCATTATTTAGTTTTAAGTACTCAAAAACCATTGTACGTGTACAGGATTCCCTCCATTATAAGTTCTTGAATTTGTAATGATATCTCCATTTTGAATCTTCGGGGTCTAAAGACTAAAGCCAATTTTATAAAACATCTTCATACCTATCGGTTACCGTTTTAAAGTTATTTTAACTTTTGTGAAAAAAACGTATGATGCATTAAAGGCGTGTAATCTATACAGTAAAAGGTAGAGAGATTGTGGAGGGTACAGATACTCTACTATTCAACCAAGGCATAAAAGTAAACAAAACTATACAGAATATCCCACAATCTAGGGTTGATTTGGCGTAACTGCTTAGTTCCAAAAGTATTTTTTTCAAAGTGGAATGCTCTGTATAATTTTACAAAGTGCGATGTAGAATCTCTCTATTGAAAGCTATAAGTGTTCTTATACCTATCTCTATCGCTTCTTTTAGGATTAGTCATAGTTCGAAAAATGCAGTTCTGAATTAGTACTTTCCTGGAAAATTGGCACGCAGTAGACTGTGTAGACTACGGAGCATTACTAAGCAATATCAATCTGCACATCAAGTGATCTGTCGAATTATCTTGGTCTGTTGAATGTAATAAAATTATAGGCGGAACATGCCGAGTGTTTAATGAACCATATTCTCATTTGTTGCCTATTATCAGAACACATTTCCGAAGAATTCAAGAGAACTTTTTTACTTACTGGAAAATGGAAGCATAATAATCAGATGAAAAACGTATAACAGAGGATGAGAACCATGAAATAATAGTATTAGCTTACTTTCACATCTACCCTCACAGTTCCATAGGAAATAGGAATATCATATTCATCAATGCAGCGCATTCTATCAATACATAAAATGCACGCATACGCTTTTAACATCCTGCGAGCGTTTAATCCTGGCAATGAGGCTCGCTTTTTGCGAGCGAATATGAATATGGCCCTAGGAAAAGTTTTTATAAAAAAATTATTTCAACGGTTGAATTTAAATTTACCAAGGAGGCTATTGTTAATAGAAACATCTGGCACTACTCGGCACCACAAAACCCTCGCTCCGTTCGCGAAGATAGCTTTCAGAATACAATTAGCTTTAATAAATTTTGTTTAATAATGAATAGGAGAATACGTTTTCAAATTTGTGATGGCACCTTAAATAGCGAACGATGTACAGTAATTCTGCGGCAATGCACAGTAGAGTTTCTCGGCGAGTTGTCTCTATTGGATCGGAGAGATTGCTGGTACCAAACGGATACGGCATCAACTCATTCTTTTTATGAAGTAGATCGTTTACTGAGTACAATGTTTAATGATAGGTGAATTGGACGCAACGGACCTTGGGCTTGGCCACTATACCCTCCTGATTTAACGCCCTTGGATTTTTATTTATAACACATAAAACTGTAGGCGTATTCGATCACAGTACAGACCAAAGCAGAATTGGAGCGACGAGTAAGAGAAGCGTTTGATAGTGTAGATCCTGGACAAATAAAACAGGTTACAACAACTCGAGTTTATAACAGGTTTTTAAAGTGTTTGCAAGCGAACGGAGGTCATATACAACACTTATACATTACATACAGCATTTCGTTTTTGATTTTCTTGTAATCAATAAATTTTCTTATACTATATTTTGTTTTTTTATATGTTTTTAAAATTGAAATTGTTTTTCACCGCCTACTATTAATTAGTATTAGTACTACATCTTCTGAAAATCACTAATCCTAAAAGAAGCTATAGAGATAAGTATAAGTGTTCACTTCTAGCTTTTCGATAGAGAATTCAATTCTACATCATATGGTCAAAAATATACAGGAAGTTCAATTTGAAAAAAAAAACACTTTTAGTACTAAGTTACGTCAAATCAATCCTGGGTTGTAGAACACCCTGTATAGTTTTGTTTACTGTCTATGCCTTAAATAGTAGAGTACTTGTACCCTATAAATTAAGTAAAATCTACTGTATGGGTGTTACACGCCTTTAATACATCATACGTTTCTTTGCTTTTTTTTTCACAAAAGTCTAAAAGGGTACCCGACAGGTAAGAAGATCTTTTATAAAATTGGCTTTAAAATGCCCAGTAGGATCTAAAAATACAACAAAAAAATAGGGTTTTATTTATAATACCAAAGTTGGCAATGACTTTCGATGTAACTGGAAATGCGACATTGATAAAGTTATTTTTTTCTAAATAGATCATAGCTGACTATGCTTAATCCAGAAATTTCAAAATTGAGATATCATTGCAAATTCAAGAATTCTTAATGGACGGGTTCCATGAATCGCCCTATATATGTTGAATTTTAAACTTAACTCAAGATTATAGAATTGTAGGATATCCTTCCCCAGTAAAAGTGTCAGGAATGTCGACATATTTTAGATGGGGTGGCCCCATTGGTGTTAAGCGATTTTCAAAATTTTGTGAATTTTCCAATTCATATTTTTGCGGATTTCGATATTTGCAACAGTTTCCGTCGGGCCACTCTGTATACGTATTTTTATAGGTTTAGTTACATGAGAGCTTCGAATGTGTTTGTCGTATTAAACAAAACTATTATTTAGGACAGTTTTTAGAATACTAAGTAATATGAGAAGCAGATTATTGAAGGCATGGGAGAAAGGATCAAAGTTGTTTAGGAATAATTCAGCTATAAATGACGAAATTGGATTAGTCATGACTCGGCCTAAATTTGTTTACAAATTTTTTTCATTAAATGTGTCACCGTAAATAATAATTAATTATAATAGATTACACTACTACTTATAAAATATATTTATAGTCACTGTTTTTCCCAGTAGATTAGAAATTGAATATACAATTGTCTCTATCAAACAAGAAAAATCACAATCAGATATGACGTGTGATTCCCAATGAGCGATAATAATAAGGCTGAAATTTGGATTTAATTTTCTATGTAGAATTTGTAGAATTTTTGAAGCAGAATGCAATAGAGAACTTGAGTTCCTTATATGTATTTATTCGAAAAAAACACTAAATACTATTTGTTTTTACATATTTCGCACTATTTTTCTTTGCGTTTTTCTAGGCTTAATCACGTTATGAGCACTTGAGTTTATCAGATTAGATAAGTATACATATAAAAACAGCGACATTTAGTAAAAACATTATAATAAAAAGTGCGCTCATTCCAGAAATGAAATTCGTACTGTGTTTTGTGGCCTTTTTGGCAGTAGTTTCGCTTGTCGTCGCTCAAGTCGAAGTAGAAGATTTACCGCCTCCTTGTATGTGCCCAAGGATCTACCAACCGTTGTGCGCTTCGGACGGTGTAACGTACCCAAATCGTTGTGAATTTGAGTGTGTATTGAAGCGTAAAAAGAACCTCACCGTAGTCAGAGCTGGAAGATGCGAAGAAGCGTTATGATGAGGTATCACCGTCTGGTGGTCTTGGAAAGTGTTCGAATCGATCATTTATCTATTGTACCTGATGAAAATAAAGTGTAAATTTATCTCTATAACTACTACGCTTTTATTTGAATAACGATCATAACCTAGGTCCCCCTATTGCAAGTAACTCATACAGCTTAGTATTTAATTTTCTTGCAATTTAGTGATTTAGAAATGTTTGATGTAGTATTTTAAAGTGTGATAAAGAAAATGATGGGTGTGTAGAAAAGCGCAAAATTTTGCTTGTTTTTAATCCCAGATGGTGGAAAACTAACTTAAGCATTAAGCCACGTGTTAAACTTTTATCTATTATCTACGTTGACCATCTTCATAACTGTAGGTAATTGAAAAAATACAAAGGCACTTGAAAATCATAAACAATGTTATCGAATCCTTGTCACAATTGCTTATATTCTCAAATACGATCAAAATACTCACAACGGACAAATGTAAATACTTACCTACATGCATACGTTTCGACATAATTACTGCCTACTTGAAGGCATTTAGTTTACTAATGCTGTGTCATATTTAAAGCTTGAAAAAAACTCACGATTTTTTTTAGAGGAAAGTTTTTGAACTGCTGACATAACGTCGTCGTTATTGCTAAATTTGCTTCCTCGAAGACTTTCTTTGGGAGGTAAATAAAAATCTCTAGGAGATAGGTTGAACCATAGATTACAAGGTGGTGGAGATTCTTAATGTCGCCATTCTTTGCTTTATTGTTTAGACTTCGGATCGTTCACCACCCACGTTTTGTCAACTGTAACAAACTGATTCAAATTCATTTTGAATCATTGTTAAACAATGTCAAACGTGCTTTTGAAGTGGTAACTCTCATTCACTTTGGCTCGAGCGTTAATGTTCGGGGTACCTATCTTACAGGTACCATATGAAGTCCTAAATAATCATTGTTTAGCGTTTGGACTGCCTGTATCTTTGCTAAACGCGCAGTAGTTAGTTAACCAACGATCTCGTTTAATGAAGTCACAGACCTTCTTGAGTGTACTAACACATTTTGCATCTTCACTGGTTGTTCTACCACATTGAAAATTCCGAGACCAATTCTTCACTATCTAATTTGAAGGAGCACTATCCCCAAGTACACTAGCTTTGGTATTTAAGAATTTATTCTGTTTAATTTAGATGATCAAAAAGGAGCCATTTGGCATAATGCTAATTGAGTATGAAGTGGAAGATTTTGATAAAATTCATGAATTTTCCCCATTTTCCCGCATAAATAACAGCGTCACTATTTTATTATAGTCCATTTTCATAAGATCAAATCCATCAAGTCAAATGACATTTCTAAATATCCTCCTGAATGCAAAAATCTTCCTCTACATATATCGCAGCATTTGCATGAATAAAATTCTGAAAAAAAAATTGATCTCTAAGTCGTTGTAAATGATAGCAGAGAATTAATGGATGATGGAAAGTAAGTCGTATCTTTAATTAGGTTAGGCAGTTTCTCCCAAAATTTATGCCCGAAAACATGTAATTTATATCCCTGCCAATTTGACGTATTTTAGAAAGTAGTGAATCCCGAATAAGATGTAAGGCCAGTTATAGACCATGTAGAACGCAGCGTTTTTTGCAGCAGGCGAGCGTTTCACTAGAAAAAAAATCATGACCTAAATGTCTAATCTACAAGTTATTGATAGCAACAACACTTATAGAAACTTGATATAATTTATCCCCTAGGTTCCTAGAAAGCCTTTGTTTTTAATGTTGCAACTAGCATCTATAAATTTAGAAGTGTTCTCAGTTAGCTGATCGGTACAATAGAATCTTTGTAAAGCAAAAAAACTTCTCTTAACAATGAACCTACATCGAAATTATGCTTAAAATACGTGTAAATTTGTAACAACTAACAAGAAATAAATTATCAAATATTTTTTGTACGCTATTTTTCATGTATCCCTCACATGAATACATTTTATTCTAACATAAATATAATCGCCTTTTTTGTTTCTTCTATACGTTTATCCACGTAGAGCTTTTATTATACTTAGTGGAAACTTGGACTCCGCAAAAAAGGGTTTCAGGGAGGTCAGCAGCCAAATATGTTTGAGAACTGTTGATTTAGACCAATTTAATTTGGGGGGAATGACGACTAATGTTTTAAATAAATGCAATTTTTCAAAATTCCATCAATATTTACCTTTTATTTTTAAAGCTTGATCACGGTTATAAATGAATGGAAGTAAATAGCCGAATTTAAAGATTTGGTAATGTACATGTTAGGAGCTCTCACTGACGAAAGGTTTAATAGGGAAATACAAGGTTTTAATCAAAGTTCAGCTTTTTAACATTATATTTTTTTAAGTAATGCTAACGTAGAAGAGTTATTCCTTAGTTAGTTAGATGTAGTTCATCAAATACAATATTTGATGTTTGCAGCGAATGAAAAAAAAGTTCCGCCACATTATAATCACTTTATTCACCTTTTGTGCATCACCTTTGTATTCTTAATAAGACATTCAAGTATAGGTAAGATTGCTGTCATATTTGCTATACAGTTTCTGAATGTTTTCTGGAAATTTAATTTCCTAAAGTAATTTGGAGCAGTTAATTTTACAATTTTTACACAAAATTTTCACTTAAGGACTTATAAACAATGGAGATCCTTAACAATAAACGTTTCTGTGAAACGAAAATAGAAACGAAGTGTATTGTAAAATTTAATATAAGCTTTCACAATTAATGCTGAAATTCCAAGAACATTTTTCAAACTTTCACTTTAACAATAAAAATTACTAGATTCAAATTACTCAGAAAAGAATATTTTTTTATATTGCCTTTTGCTGCGATAATTATGCTGTATGTACACAACAGTTAATAAAGTCAGGCATTACCAAGGTACGAGAACAATACAAATAATAATTTTAGGCGAAAAGCTGGCTTGTTTGATTAATTATCCTACTGGGTATTATCGCCTGTAATTATATGTAGATATGACTAAAAGATTAAACGCTAAAATAATCCTGCATGATTAAGTTTGAAATATTCGACAAAATTGCAGATTTTCCTTAACAAAACTGGGAAATATGCAACAATAAATGAGATAGGTGCATGTAATTAAGAAAAGAACTACCACAAACTATAGCAAAGCAAATATTTCGACTTGTAATTAAACCGACACTTCAGTAAAACGTAAGTAACTAGGGATAAGGTTCAAAAAGCCTACTAGTTACCATGCAGAGAGTAAAAAACTAACATTAAATAATAAATATGAGTCGATAAAGGTTGCTTCGGGTAGATCCTTATTTTCCGATTTAAAAAATAAAAACGAAATTATGTCTAACATTAAAGATTTATATCTATGAAGCATGAAGGTTGGAAGATGGAAGTTCCAATTGAATAGCAAAGCAGGCATTCACAAATGCGTTAGATTTTCATTGCACCTAGATAGATGAGTCAATCGACTTCACTGTATTCCAAAATTATTTGAGAAGAAAAGATCTTTTGAAAATAATACCGCTGTATGGAAGAACAGGAGAAGATACCTTTGCTGCATTTAATAATTTTATGGAATAGCGTCAACTCCCTCTTTTTAAACTAATGGTGCTCCAGTATATCACATATCCGAATTTTTTAGCGTAAATTTTTAGAAAGATTTCTTTTATTAATTGCTGCCATTGATCTCTAAAACATTTTAGACTTCTTCTACAAACGGTGTATGTTACTTTCCTAATTGATTCATAACTTACTTTAACATCGGCTGCAGTATTTATACGGCGGATTACTGTATGTCGACTTTTACCTCGTAAATATCATTTTTTAAGGAGCCTCTTAAACGACGTGAGGCCTGCAGATCTTGGACACAAACTATTAGGACTACAAGGACTAATCCAGAGACCTGGGAACCTATCGTCTAAATGCTGCTTGACCTGACGAGCGAAATATGCAGCAAGAGCTCCATCATGCTGATATTCTGATGTTTAGATGGGGAACATCCTCTAGTAGTCCCTGTAATTCATCTTGTAAAAAAAGTAGTGGTCTCCTGTGAGGCGATTCTTCTCAAAATGAAAGGGTCAATTAAATAACTATGCTGAAAACAATTTTCAACTGTTACGTGAAGATTATTATTTATCCACCGAAAAAAATTCCATACGCTTAGCATAATCTTCCAGTTGAAGTTGTTCATCCTGAATACGCTGAATATGGTATGGATATAAGCTTTGCGCGTGGAGTGTGTTTATTACTATTTCGTGGAATGCTCCAATTATCCAGTTATACTAATACTGGGAAGCATTCTGGCTTCGCACGGTATATTGAAAACTCTGATAAACACGTGTTTACCATGATTTCTCTGACGTGGAAACCGCTGACGATATTCTTCATCCGCAGCTGGAGTATTTCTATTACAAAAACCGTAAACAAACAGCATATTTGTATATTCTAACACTGAATAAGTGCGTGGCATTTTCTAACAAAGTAATGTACAAACTTGAAAATAAACGTTAAATCATTGTCACGTATCAGATAATTTTGAATCTCCAAAGGATTGATTGACGCAGCCGGTACGTCATATGCGATAACAAGCAAAAAAAAGTTTTAGTATAGAATATATATACGACTTCTTGTTTTATATAGATAGTTAATGCAAAGACAAGACATATTAACTCGAAAAAAAGCGAAAAGTTTAATCATGTAATTAAATTAAATTAATTTGTTTTAATTAAAACAAATGAAAATGGGATAAGAACGCGAGTATCCTTACATTATGTTCATGTGCACAATACACTTCTGGAGTTTGATCCGTTCCTCCAGACCCACCCTGTATTTCTCAAAATTTACACTCCTGAACATGAGTAATATAAAGAACAAACTAAGAAATGAAATTACAAAGGATCATTTGGATCAATATTTGCGATTAGTCACGCCATCGTGACAACCTGATAAAGAAATTATTGGAAAGTTAGAGCAATCACAATGATTTTATTCTTAATAAATGATATAAATATATTTATTATCTAAATATTGATGTATGTCTGAAATTATCAGTATACATACATTATGTATTTTCTTTCAACTGATTTCTTTTATTTGTATTGTAACCTATCGATCACCAAATAACTTTGCGTGTAAAGGTGGCTCGCGCAGTGCAAAAGGCTGAACACTTGCTCTATGGCATAACAACGTTACTGTGAAGAGACTTCCGTTGCAGTCCTACAATACGGATTTGACTATTTTACATTGGTAAATTATGTAAATTTATGCACATTGTAGATTAACTTTGTTTAGCATAATTGATAGTAATTCCACTATAATTGTTTTCTTTTCGATGAAAACAAGTAACGCATTCCGTAATTCATACCGCTCTTATTATTACTTTGAGTCGATTTAGTCTCAAAGTCTTCACTGTTGATAATATTTCAGATGACTATTACATAATATAACATTAAATACCGTGTTCCACAAATATTACAAATAAGTCACAAGTCGGTGGTCCAGTGCTAACAGCGTCTGCGTCTGACTGGACGGAAATAGGCGCAATGCGTTCGAGTCCTACAGGCATCAGACTTTCCCAGTAAATAGACCCAGTACAATCCCGTGATATCATTCGCATGTTGAGAAATAATTAACTACGCTTTATGCTACATCGAGGGTAATAGTAGCATAGCCATGGATCATCTTATGCGCACAATTTATACATTAGGGAATTTCGTTGGGCGGTCATGACACGTAACTTTTTTTTTCTGTAAATATCATTTATAAATCTATGCAGCCTTGCTAACACACGTGAATTTTTAGTAGCATAATTAAAGGAGCATTCTTTTAATTAGGCCTATTACTCTTTATAAAATATATTTTATATTACTAACTGTAACAAACATACATAAAAAGCTTTGTACTTAACGGAGGAAAATAAAGAAATAAAAATGTATTTGAGCCTTAACAAATATAATTTTGTTCAAACAACTTATTTATTAAAACCTTGTTCTTTTATCATTCATAGATAACATTTTTTCAACAATCTCACACCTTGTCTTTAGTAAATTCTTTTTTTCTTCGGGTACCTTATCTGCTTTTAAATTCTTCAGTAAAAAGTGATGAATGAATAACCTCAAACTTTCTCTAAACATTTTCAATTTCTCAGATTGTGCAATTTTTTCGAAGACGCCTGTACAACTGTCAACCTCTTCGTACAGTAGAATTCCGAGAAGTATTTGCCTCGTGAAACGTAATGTTATCTTATCCAACTCACCAAATTCCATAACCTAAATTACATCAAAAAAGAAATAATTAAACGACATTAAGATAAAAGTAAATACCTTACCTTTAAAGTTGATATTGGTAACCCCTTTTCCAAGAATAAATGTGTTAATAACTTTGCTAAATTCGATATTTGCGGAGCGGAACAATCGGACAATGCTTTAACTTTATCCCATACAGAACATTTGAATATCATCTAAAAATTAAATAAATCATTAGGCGCAGCAATATCAAAAAATTCCCGAAATAAAGCAGGTGTTCGCATGTACGAGGAGATATGGCAACCGCGATTTACAGATGAATATAAGACATATAAGCATAGCTGATAGTAACATCCCTTAGTCAAATATGATAGCTGTCTATGAGTAAATGTGTTCGATACGTTCCCTTAAATGGAATGTTGGCATTTGCGCCAAGATGTAACATTAATTTCACGTTTTGATTAAGCAAAACGGCAGCAGGTAGGCATCAGACTTTGCAACAAATGAAAGGGAAAGATGTTCAGAAGAAGTCTGCTATGTACCAATGGTTTAGGTGGTTCAAAATGGATAGTTGACGTTGAAGAAGGACCATGCATTGGGAGACGCCAATATTCGTGAATACGATTGTAATTACTAAAGTTCGTGACATTGTGCGTGCTGATCGGATTATCTTCCATTAATTTGCTGAGTACGGTTCATCATAAAACAGCGCAACAGAGAAATTAGGAATGACATTTGTATGTAAGGTTTGCGCCACACATGCTGATTAAGGAAGTGCAGAAGGAAATTGTATGGTTTCCTAGCCATGGTGATTACTATTGGTAAGAGTCAAGTACTTGGATGCTACCCATTGAAGATGAAGATCATTCCGATAACAATATGGTGCAGTTGTACCATTGCTGTGGTACGTATTCGTGGTGGGTGCGAAAAGGGTTAATGGAAACTGTATTATGACAATGCTTTCAGCCATAAGGTGTTAGCAGTTCGGTACGACCTTACTCGTCAAATGTGGCACCTGCTAAGTTTTGGCTGTTTCCTACAATCAGAATTGGACCTCGCTAGTAAACGTTTTCCGACAGTAGATGACATCAGTGACAACGTGACAGTTGATTTAAAACTAACGAGAATAGGACCTTAACTTTTTACAAACGATCGCTAGAAGGCGTTATTAAGATTTCCGTAAAATTTGACCAAGCTTGTAATAGGTAAAATTGTTTGAGAGTTTTGGGTGAATTCCAGGAATTATTTGATACTACCTAGTATATCGTGAACTGGATACCTACTTGATACTTTCGGTCACATTCACAAAACTTTTGTGCTAAAACACCATAGTAGGGATTGTATTCCTTCTCTTGAAGGCAGCAATGTAATATAACGTTAATTATATCCCTTTCTTGTTGATTCTTTAATCCCAATCGCAACAGTTTTTCGAATGCATCCAAATAATCCTAGAAAGCAAATACATTTTTAATACGATACTGAAGGCTTTATATTTTATTAGTAAAACATTAATTGATTGTATGTAAAAATTACCTCTGCGGACATTATGATACAAAAGATACTTTTTCTTGTGTCCGTACTCATCCTCTGTTTCCTTGCCAAGTCTAAAAGTTTCTGGGAATATTCGTCAGATTCTTCAGTTTGATTTTTAACAGGATTTTCTTGTCTTGTGCCCGACCATGCTGAGCCAACAATCCACCACTTACCCCTCTCATCAGCTGCAATTCGCTCATGTGAGTAACGAGAAGTCTTATGCTGATAATAATTACCTTGTAAAAGATCATCTAACGTTATGTTCAATTGTGTGACGTAATTACCCTTCCGTATAAAATTCTTTTGTAGCTTTTTCAAATGTTCCGAATACGATGTGTCGTAATTCGGAATTTTGGAGATGTTATTGTTTTTTATTGCGAGTAATACGTCCAGCATGAATTTTACCCTAGCACTGTTACATAGAAAACGAGAATGATATGGTTACTTCATAAAATATAACGACCTTACTTTTCTTTAGTTTCTTCTGATGCGTTGGCCGCCATTTTTTGTAATTCTATTATCAAATTTTTAAGAGCTAGCGGATCATCTTTTCTTAGGCTAAATCCTACACTTTTTAAAATTGATAATATGCATTCAACGCATTTTTCGTCGAACTTGCTCGATAGTTTAGATAGTACTTCGTATAAAAGTTTTGCACTGAATATCTGCGGGGAAAAAAGAACAAAATTGATATTTGTATTTAGGGGAAGAACGAAGCTGAGAGCTTAGGAACGATGCCTGTTCTATAGCTAAATGTTATTATTTTTACTTTATTTTTTTTTCATTTTTTTTTAGTCACTTTTGCATCATTGGAAAATTAATGTCTTAGTCAATAATTAAAGTGCAATCTATTAAACGGTTTGAAAAAACATATTTTCAAATGCATTTTTTTTATGAAACACTGTACATATGAATATATCAGTGGTAAGTAAATGTTATAATCTATTTATCCACATTAACATTCCCTATACCCCTACCCGACCGACTATTCACACAACGATATATTGAATTTATTCTTTTCTCACGGAAAACGTAAGAAATTATGCATGTATTTACACCAATTACAAAGAAGAAATTTCGAAAAACAGAAAAAAGAACAGGTTTTAAGTTTGTGAAAAGGTTATTCTAAAGAAAAAAATGTACATTAATTTCAAAAACACGCTGTTAAATTTTAGTATGTATTTTCATATGACCGACCTCCATTCTTTTCTACTTCCGATGTTGTCTTAACAATTTGATTCTGTTTATTTCAATTGTGACTCAATACAAAAGGTTATTTCGAGGCCCGAAACATAAAAAATTTAAGTGTCAAATCGGGGAACGTGCAAGTCAGTTAAAGGGTCCATTTCTGCCTATCCAGCTACCCTCGAATATTACATAAAACTCACTGGGCATTTCGGCAGATGAATGAGCGGGTGCACCGTTTAATTGATATCATACGTCGTATAGTATCAACTAAAATTCAAAACGTTTAAAGCAAGATCATAGCAGAAGTTAGAAACTGTGTTTCTTAACATTTGCAGATAGCGCGCACTGGTTTGAATGTTCGTAATAAATTTCGTATGCCATTTTATCTCTCATTACCAACACAGAAACTTTGAAACTAAACGCCTTTTAAAAATGCGCATCTGTATTTACGTGCGAATTTTCATTTGCCCAGTAATGCAAATTCCTTGTTTAATTATACCTTCCCTTCAATATTTTGGTTTGTCTGTCCAGATAATTTTTGGCAAAAACGAAAGGTTTTCTTGAATTCTTGTTAAAAAAATTTTGCAAAATTCGATTGCTTTTCTATTCTCTGCTTCTCATTTTTGAATAGTCTGTATACTAGACAGTGACGTATCTCAAATCAATTAGTTGATTGTTATCGCTAGAGATGACCAAGGGAGGTGAAATTATTACTGTTGTCTATTCGTCTCATAAGAAAGAGTGCGCGTTGCCTGGTTTCCCCGACAGTCGACAAAACACGAGTCTGTCTAGACGCCGCAAAAAAGTAATAATTTCACCTGCCTTTGTCGTCTCTAGTTATCACCTTTAACAATGGGCCAAATTTGGAACTGTCACTTTAATTATTGATCGGTATATTCATTTTTGAATGATGCAATGAAAATTACTAAAGAAACAGAAAAAAATTAAATACCTCAAAAACAGTAATTAACATTTTGTTATAAGAAAGTCTAATGAAAACTTATGTGTTTATGGACGGAGAGTTCAAAAATGTAAGAAAGGCTATACTATTCCATTTAAAATAACGAAGTTGACGTCGATTTCCGATAAACCGGAAGTGACATTTGGATAAAAATATTTTATTTTAGTAGATCTGATTGCATAGATAATAGTTCGAGAATATCAATTATAAGCAAATAGTAGAGCATCATAAACTTTAAGAACCATGTTACGTGAAATATCCTGCATAAGAAATGGTGCAGGGTCAAATTTGACCGTGTCTTAAGCGTTACTAACCACCTATCAGTTAAGTGTTAAATAATAGAACTGGTGAAATTTATGCAAACACTCTATTGAAGTATAAAAATTAGGAATATGATTTGTTTTACGTTTAAAAATGGAAATATTTTTAAAACTGTTAGTTCTGTCGCGAAGAGGTTGAAATTGTTCGCTAGAACTTGTATTTGTATAATGTATTTGTAATAGATTTCATCATTCACTTCACTCTTTAATAGATTTAATCATTATTTCATTTTATATAGGCGTAGCTCTAGCTAGCTCTCTCGTAGCTAATTTAATTCCATACACTTTTAATACAAATAGTGTTAATCGCTGCAGTTTTGGAAGTTTACTGGATGTATTTCCTTGTTAAAAGATTTTAGTCCTTTAGTTTGTATAACAAACTTTATAAAACCAGTTAGGGAAGTAAGTCTCACCAACCTCGGCAGATATTTTTAAATTTCGCAAATAATTGGTTAGTATTTAACAATTTAATCTTTGTTACCGGAACTGCCAATTAAAATTTATAAAAATAATATTTTTTAAAAATCAAGCATTTGTCTGGTAATATTAAAACTTACTAAACTCACCTTAAAATTATACAATTGCGCAATTACGCTAACTGTATTATCTAGGGATTTATTTTCAACCTGCTGTTCGGAATCGAAGAGGTCATTAAATTGTTTAATTACGGCGTGTAGGAAGTGGGCACCTAAAAATTGGCAAACAAATTATGATATATGTGCCACGTTGTATATCACTTACCAATTTCTGTTCCAACATTAGCATGTAATATTGTTATAAGTGAAATATGTTCAATTAACAGACGATCGGGTGTAGTTACTTTTGATGTTAAAGATTGCAACATTATACTCGTAATTGTATCATTCATATCATTTCGACTGTTGTTCATGTAAAGTTCTTCAACTTGTGTAGAAATACTATGCATATTTGCTTCTGCTAACCTGTTCAACAGACCTATTTTTGTGTTATAGACAATTATGTATGGAATAATAGGACATACCTTTGATTTGCTTCTTTAACCTTGCTAACTTTTCCATTCGTTCCTTATTTTCAGTTACCTTTCCATCCATTTTTGCTCTGATTGCTGGTGGAATATATTTCCCGCTGTTGTCCTGGAGAAGCAAAAAGTTGTATAAGTCAGTTAATACAATTAACTATAAATATAATCACTCTTCCTCTTTTATTCTTGCTATATTTGGTAGTTGATTAGTAACATAACAGATTCTGGACAGTGATAAGTTCAAGAGTAAATTTCAAATAATATGCACAGTGGAGTTTTCTTTTTTTGATAAATTACATTCACATAATTATCTGTCGGAAGCTATTAATGACTGCTAGTGTTACTTATTTTATTGTTTTTTGGCAAATCATAATCTTATCACCAGGATTTCAATAATTTTACAAAAAACGCTTGTTTAAACTTGATTCAACAATGTGTGTTTATACATCAAAATTAAAATGTCTATCAAATGCAAACAAATCATTAGTGCTTTATCGAATCACATCAACTCATTGATTCGGAAGGGTAGAGAGATTTCTAGTTGCAATTAGTTTGAACAAAACACTATGTTATGAAAGTAAACATAGCTTTAAGTATGCAACGTTTATTTATTTCTTTGTCTCAATTTAGCCAACGCATTAATGCATGTTCATGATATGAAATCATATTACTTTTATTTCCTTTTAAAAAATATAAATATGACATAAATGAGGTTGCGCTATAACTTACAGATATAATTGAACCATCTGTTGATCTAATTCTTCCATAAATGTCTTCCCATGTTTCCGATTCATCATTATCATTAACATCACCTTCTGCCACATCTGATCCACTATTTGAATAACCATCCAATTCAGTTTTTTGCTTTTTCTTTATTGGAAGTTTACCTTTTGCTTTCCTCTTTATACGAGATTTGTTTCCACTGTTATCAGAATCTTCACTGCTTTCTATACTATGGTCCACCATATCATCTTCTGAATTTAACTGTTCTTCATTATCGCTTATATTGTTTTCATTATCGTCATTAAAATTCTCTTCATCAGCACTCATCATTTCACTATCATTATTATTTTCATCGTCGCTATCTGCAGAAGGATATTTAGAAGCTTCTTTCAAATTTTCCCTAGGTTGATTAGCCATTAAAGCAAAATCTTCATCAAACTCATTTCCAGAATCATTTAGTTCTTGCTCTGCATTAACAATTCCTTTTATATTTTCCGAGTCGCATACCTCTAAAATATCTATGTTGCGTTCAAGAAAAAATTGTTATTAGGTTCTCTATTAGGTACAAAGTAGTGCAATGAAAGGATACAATCTAAACCCTCTGATGCGAAAGTTTTTGGTATTAATTTGCTTTTTCTTTTATTCAATTTCAGTTGTTTTTCTAGTTGCTTTATATTTCGATCTTCTTGTAAATTGGCTTCAAGTAATTGTTTCTTTCTCTGTTTTTGCATTTCCTTTTCTAATTTTTTTTGCTTTCGCTTTTCATTTTCAATCTCGTTAACGTTTGAGTTTGTCATTTTATTAGGCTAAAATATACAAAATTATTTTTTTTTATATCGTAAATGGCTGTTTTTGACTTACTATATTTTTAAGCTTCTTTTTTTCCGGCTTCTGGAAGCTTTTGTGATCATTTTCTAGTGTTTTTTCGGCAACGACATCCTCGGAGGGCTTCAAAACAAATCTTCCAGGTTTGGGTCTATTTGTATAATACTCTGCACGACGCTGTTTCTTCATTTTTCTTTGATCTTTTCGTAACTGTTTACGAGTTTTTGGACGGTTGTTAAGTTGTTTCTTTTTGTACATTTTCTTACTAACCATTTCAAATAAAACAATAATGAAAAAGATCTCGTAAGAGCTATTAAGAGGTTATGTTCACACATGCGCAATAAAATGTCAATGCGAATGCGTTCAGAAAGCACTATGTCTGAATATAATCCAGAATACTGTCGCGCATTTTACATTTAAGCTGTCCCCCTGTTTCGGAATTGTAATATTTTGCCTAAGTACTGTGAGTAATAAAATAAGAGACAACATAAGTTATCTCGCAAAAGTATTTTCGAATATACAGATTGATTGATAAGTAGCAAACCAAGAGCTTACTTTGTTTTAGATAGAACACCTGCGTTTATTTTATTACATTTCTGGTTTCTTCGTCTAATAATAAACCAGCTTAATGTAGCTATTTAATATGGGTTTCATATTCATTGCTTTCATTGTTAGCGTTTTTTAAATTTTAAGATTTGCCGCCTAAACCAGCAAGCGGTTGTTTATATTAGATTGGCGAGACTGAATGTTGCTTTTAGGAGATTTAAGTTGTAGTTGATAAGAATGTAGAAGTTGTTCGTCATGTATTATACAGATTATGCTTTTTGTAACCGTAATTGAATTAAACAAAGTTTTTAAATAAACGAGTATACTATGTCTCCAAAACAGGAAGAGTAGCAGAAGCAGAACGGTTCACACGCATGCAATATAATGAAATACGACTATTCCGAACAAAACGGATAGAAGATGGCGGCTAATTTGAATCTATAACGCGTTTACTTTCTATAACCACAATATTTGTTGACTACTTTACTTTTGCAAATTAGAAAAGAAATTAATTATTGCGTGTGTAGATAGAAATTATTTCAACACTTCATGCAAAACACTGTTAGCGATACGTTGACAGGTTATAGTAAACACTAAACATGGCCGACTACGACTTCGGTTATGATATTGTTTGTATGTAAGTCGTGTTTGATCAGAGCCAATGGAAGCCCTTAATTTTTGCTCGAAAAACTTAAATCACTCTTCCTGTTATGAAGACAAGGTATAACTAGATTTGTTCCGACAGAAATCAGCAACCAGGCAAAGCCAATGCTATACTTAAAAAACATTTTCGGATTGTTTTTAGCCAATTGAATTCGATTTGACTAGTTTTTCTAATTTTTGTTGGAACAAGCTTTATAATTTTTGATTTTAGTAAAGTAATGATTGTTGAGAAATTCTGTATGTACCATTCTTTGCTAAGCGAAAATGATCGAACATTGTGTGATTTTATTAGACGTATCTCAGCAACTTTTTGTGTATTTTTTGTTGATGTTCTACACATTCTTCTAATTGTTATATTTGTCAGATTTTTTTTGTTTTAATTCTTCAATATACAAGCCCTTTTTTTATGTTTAATATATGAGGATCTCGGAAACTGGCGGAGGTGGAGAGATGATTAAATGGAGAGTTGAAGAATTGTAGTTTTAGGAGCACAATTGAATGAGCTTTTAGTTTTTTTGAAAAAAAATGCGCGGCTAACTAGATATCTTGAAAAAATCTTTTTTTGTCATTTTGTTCGGTGTCCATAGCTCTGTTATTATCGTCTTTAGAAAAAAAGTGTAAAGATGGAGGTTGTCGATAATTATAATTATACTCTCCTTTTAATTTCCGAACTGTTCACGTAGTAAGCTGTGGAAACAATTGCTAGATGCAAATAATCTTAGTTTCCACTTAATGTTGATTGAAATTTCATAAATTAGCAACATGATTTTCTTTAATCAACGTCATTAGTAAGCCTGCAGAAACGAGTTGCGCTTCACGAAATTAGTAGAGATTCAACAGAGTCGTGTTTATTCGTCTCACGAGAATGGGTTCCCGTTTGCTGTTGGTTTTTCCGAGAGTCGACAAAACGCGAGCCTACCTAGTCTCTACTCATTTCGTGAAGCGTGCTCGTTTCTGCAGACTTAATACCCAGAAAATTCGCCCGTAGGTGTAGACTGTTTATGAGAAGTGGGTTTTAGTGATTAGGAAAAAAATAAAATAATTGTTTGTTTACACAATATAGTGTAAGTACAGGTATTTTATATATTTTTTCTATCCTTTGTCACTCTCTCTTTATTAGTTTTGTTCCTCAGAAATTATTATTACACCAAAATAATTATGGTCATAATTTAAAAATTAAAAGAAAAATGTTAATAACTACATACCTTGAATTTTGTTATTAAACGCGACGTGCATCTATCAGTTGCTTCTATCTTACTATACGAACAGTTCAGAAATTAAAAGGAGAAAAATGTCGTAATTTATTTTTTTGTAAAAATGACTACATCAAGTGCTGCAATTGCGTTGAAAAGATGTAGTCATTGCCGACTATCATTTACATTAAAAATTTACATTTATTGTCATACCTCGAAAATTACAGCTTAAATAAAAAGTTACGCTAGATTATCTTATTAAACACATAATTATCAACATTTTCCCGTTTACAGTTCTTTTTTGTTATAAAGTCAGTAATAACAGCGCTACAGGTATTGAACGAAATAACACAAAAAGGAGTTTTTTTGGAGATAGGTATTTAGCCGTGCACTTTTTCCAAAAAGCAAAAGGCTCAACCAATTGAAGCGGTAATACTGAATTTTTTGCTCTATTTAATCGTTTCTCTATCTCCGCTAGTTTCCGAGATCTCCACAATAGATATCGGAAAAAACAAAATAAATCGTATATGAGATCATCTATAATTAAGGTGCCGAAACCTAAAATTTAGAAGATTTGAAAGATGTGTAGAACAGCAACCAAAAATATAAACAAAACCTGGAATCGAATTCGAAATCAACAGCTCTAATTTCAATCCTTTAATACTGTGCGGTACGAGTAAAGCTAATAATATTTTGTACTTTTCAAGACTTAGTGTCAATCAACATCAATTAACTAGATTTAGGGCCTGTAAAATCCGGGAGTGTTTCTAGAACACTTTTTCGACAATTTAAATTAAAGTAGATATGAATGAATGAAATTTAACGAGTATAAAAACGAGAAACTAATTTGATTTTGCAACGTTTCAATATAAACTTGAAGTGTATACGTTACGTACACCACACTTGACTATCACTTCGAATTTATGATGAATTCAAAGGATAAACACTTAGAAAATGGGAGTTAAACACCTGGACCAGAAATTCTTTAGTGTCTCCTCACTCCTTTGTTTAATCGCGATAGCGATTGTTTAAATACAGCTAATTGTGATAATCTTACTTTAGAAAAATACTTTGGTAACGAATTTCAATCGGCTACTCTTATTTTTAGGATAAAGCATAGGATGTAGGGACGCGACCGATCGACTGAGTCTATGTTATTCTATGATATTGAACGCCATCAACAGCTGTACAACATTAACATTTACCGATAAGACGATTATTTCACGATATTTAATTTAGGAAATTACGACTGAGATGCGACTGAAATTACTTTAAATTAAGACGATTTAGAACGAGAAGGAATTAAACAGAAGACAAGTAATTTATCTGTTCCACCACTATATATTGTCGTTTACCGGATTTAATATATTTTCCTAACTCCCCCGTTTACTAGATAGTAGGAGATAAAAATAGATGAGGCTATTGAAAACAAGATCGTAGCCGTTTCGACGTTGAACGAGTGGACACACTGAATTCACTATGCGTGGCGCTAAAGCTAAAAACTAAAAACATAAATGCAAAATTTGAACATTGAACGTTTTATTGAAACCATACGTTTATTGTAACTATAAATATTACTAAATCTACGTTTATTCAAAATCAGTGCAGATTGCCCATGCAATCTCGGCATCTGTAAGTTGTAATTGGAGTATACCGTAACGAATTGCCTTATAATGAACCTTGATTGTGTTAATTTGATCAGAAACTGTTATCGATCTTCGTGCACATATATATATATAGAATAACCTACTCCGACCTTTTCGGTGAGCCAATCAATTGGTGTCCCAGTAACATGGTTGATTAACCCATGCAAGCTATTCACGGTTACATCTCCGTCTCCTCCATCTTTTATTACGTTTCTCATATTTTTGGCCATCTCACTTGAATTATAATGAATGTCAGAACGGTAGCCAAACGGATAACCTACTTCAGGTGCACCGCTGTGGATGCTGAAGTACATCTTAAAATTTGGAATCTTTTGGTAATAGTTGCTTACTGCTACTATTTCTTCGTTTCGAAAGAAGTCAGGACATGCATTTTGTGGTGCTTGACCTATATCGAAGGCATTAAATAAATTTTTTCTGCAGGGTTCCATAATTTGGCTCTATAAATAGAAAAAAAGTTATAGGTATGATTTTGTATCGAAAATTCACGTACATAATTGTAGAAAGCTGCAGTATTGTTAGACAATAATTTTCATTAAAATACTGGAGTAATTTTATGGCAGTAAAATATGTTTGAAAATTTAAGCGAAAGATCCAAAATAGTTTAATTCCGAATATTTGGGTAAAAGAATGTGCTTCAATGTACTATTTTAAAATGTAATAAACCCAAAGACCCACAGAAGACAAGTGATTTATGTTATCTTTCTTATATTTCTGCATTACATTTTATAATAATGAATCGTAAAAAAAGACTAGGGCAGAATTGGGTTATTGTCATTGGATAAATTATTACCTCAAAAAATAGAGTTTTTATAATATTGTATCATATTACGCCATATCGTGGAGGTTATATGTGGATTTATCTGTAGGTATAGACGATTTCATTATTGGAGGGTAGCTAAATGTATGAATTAAATGTTTCCTGTCTTAGAAGCAGAAGCAGATAGTTTTGGTTATTCAACGGCAGATGTTGTATCCAATACTTCTTTATTTTCAAGAGAGATCTGCTTATATAGTTAAATTATTTTCATCATTAATGGAATTGGTACTGTAATGTCTAGTGCGTCTAGCTATTAGTCTCGCAGCTCTAAGTTTGAGCTCCGGGGTCTCAACTGTCTCAGTGTAACGTTTTCCCGTAGTTTACTTTACTCCTCCAAACTTTAAGGAATGCCTAGGCGCTCTATGAGCACAGACGTCACATTGTCGATGCGAAAACAGATTATTATTATTTCATTCACTCGTTCATTCAGCCACTATTATATATAACCATAAAAATATTGCATAAAATGGTAGTTGCTGATATCAAACGTTTTAATTATTCGAATTATTTTGTAATTACTTGAGTAATAATAGTAAGGTGTAAAAATATAACTATATTAATTATTAATATTAGGAAGAATGGCGAGTTTAAGTGAACGAGAAAGAGCTGAAATACTTATGACGTTGGTTATAGTGATATACGCAAAAGTTTAAGACGTTTGTAATTCATTTAATAATCGCTAAATCCGTTTGTTAGTAAAACTTTAAAGCGTTCTAAACAAACGGGTAGCGTTAAAGATTTACTAAGAAGTGGCGGGCCTAGAACAGCGAAAGGGGATGTTTTATTGAATGCATTTGGAGATCCCCATTTATCAATTAACGGCCAATCTCAATATTTCACATTAGTTTTATCAATTTTAAAAACCGAAAAGTATAAACCTTGATACGAAATAAGTCCGTCAAATTCCGTGGAAAACATGGAATTGTCATAAAAAAAAATACGTCACACCTAACAAACCATGGCCAACAACATACGATTTTTGGCCCCACAAACTATGTAATTAAAATACAAATCGATCTGTTTCAGGGTTTTTCAAAAACTCTTTAAATAACTAAGTCACGAATTTTGTACGGTATTTTATCACCATACTGTATAATACTAACAATAAATACAATAATTTGGGCTTCATAAAATGAACAAAAGTGTAGATGTAACTTTGCCAGCATAGCATTCAGCACCGCGTTGCTCTTTCGATTGTAATGCTGGGGCTACATTAAGGTCTATATGTCGCTATCATTATGGCGTTATTCGACATTAAAAAAGCCAAATAACGCGATAATTACTGGCACTAGACGTTAATGTGTTGGTATAAGAATCCTAGTTATTCTACTCAAAAAGAGGTATGAATTTGAACGAAAAGAATATTTTTCTCTACAAAATTGCGTTTCTTTACTTCAAAAATTATGAATTTTAGGTGAAATATTGCTTTTCTTTCAGTAAAGTAAAGTTATTCTTCTTTATTCTTTTTTTAAAACAAATAAATTTAAGGTTTTAATGGAAGGTATTTTTTATAACAAAATGTATTATTCTGTGATTCAAAGAAATCCCTGATGTAGTAATAAAAGAAATATTTCTTTGTATCTAAAAGATTTTTATTTGACTCTGTTCATTGACGCAAAGTATATTGCTTTGAATGCAAAAAATCTTTTCATCAGTGCATGCTCTTGTTTGCTTGGGTGTCGCACTACTTTTCGATATCCGTATGTTATAATTAGTATTATTATATAATGGGTTTGAGGTAACTTTCATTGGTTTGGCAGATAAACAAATATTGCTTTTTTATATACAAATGAAATAATCTAAACACATAAACAGTAAACAATATTAATACAAATCCGTTCAACACCATGGTTTTATTATTTTGTTTATTAATGCCTAGTATCGGGTCAATTATCACTCCACAGTGTGCAGCACATGGCACAAACAGTTATGTGACTACTTGATCAGTAGCGTATTATAAATTATATAATTTTAAAAATGTAATTGACTAGCAATAAACGAATGTTTATATGATATCGACATTTTACAGTCCTAAACCTTCTAAGTTTTATTACTTTTTAAATGTGCGGGTTGGGTAGCTTTCCTTGTTAAGCAGTGAATTTCCATAAAAATACGTTTTTGATAAAAAAAATACTTTTTGAGTCTTTAATGAAACCAAATTTTAATCCACACCAGATTTGTAGAGGTTAATATATAAGTTGTTCAGAATATTTAAAACGCATACCCAAATACTGAGGTTGTAGTTATCCGGGTTTATAAGTGGTACGACAATGATCTTTATGCCCATTAAGGTGACCAGATTTTTGGACGCGCGTGACGCGAGTTCATTTAAGATCCAGAGTGCGAGATTAATGCCGAGTCTGTCTGTTGCATCATAACCGGCGTCAATCACGATGGCAGCACCTGAACGGATCGAATGAGCTATTTCGACAGCATAGATCGGAAGCCCTCCTCTCGATTTTCCTATTAAAATCAGCCTTGTTCTTTCGGGGAACCTTTCTACTAGTCTGTGAAGGAACAGGAATATCTAGAAAGGAATGTCATGGTCAAGAATAAACTTGGAAAAAGGATAAACAAAAATTAGCAATGATACTTTCTTAAGTCAGAGAGATCAAGTCAGAAAAGGATTTCGAGAATTTGTAACTGTAATACTCGTTGTTGACCTAAAAACATTAAATGCCACGGTAGCTAAAACTAACGCTATATTCATTTTGAAAGACACTTAATACGTTGTATATTACTGGATCTTTAGATGGTTGGTTTCAATATAAATTGGTAATTTACGCCTTGTAATGATTACATTAACGTTTAGTATAGATAGACTATAAGATTTGACCCTCACTAGGGCTCCTAAAGTACAAAAAGAACAAAAGTCATAAGGTGAAAGGTATATACAGTGTATCCACCTAGAGCGTGCGTGAAAGATAATTTTTAAATAAAAAGTATTTGGAGGCAAGTGCTGCATAATATAAAATTATATTGTTATACGCCATTGATGAAGCCTTAGATTATGATAAAAAGTAACCAATATTATTTTAAGAGAAAATTCGCATTCAAACTGTCTTTTATTTATTTTTTAAAAATAAATGATTTCTATTCGAATTTGCCTCATTTTTCACAAGAATTGCATTGTATGCAAAAATAGTTCTTGCATACAATCTCAATAGAAATAAACCAATTTTTGTAGAATTGATTATGTAAAAAAAATTCTGAGGGAGGATTTTTTTTCATCGTGATTTGACGGATAAGACAACCCACACCTACCGTTTATCTTATTAAATATTTGAACTGTAACGGCCAATATGTGTAAATTAAAAAATTAATTAAATTAATAGTGTTTATTAATTGTTCTTGTTAATGCAAAGAAAAGATCATATTAACTAATAAATTTATTACAACAACGTTTATCAAATTGAATTCTTTATATCAAATAATTCGTTTATTGTATATACCGTATATGTATAAATGTGTTCATCAATATAATGAATAGCTATTTCTTAAAATGATGACTCGTTTGTTGGACCAATTTTGATAAAAAAATTATTATGTTAGCGTACTTTTTATTGTATTTATGTATCTTTTTGGAATTTTAAAGACTTCAAAGTAGCGTCCATTAGAATTCTGGCTGCTGAACATAACCAATTTAAAGATCATTGATAGAAATGTGGCATAAAACGTAATTCTATTTTATTCCATTTAATTGAAAAACGGGTTTTACGTTACTTAACTGGATGTCCATTAACCTTCGACGCGTTTTACTCTAAATTTCTTCGTAAGTTTGCAGGAATCAATTAAGATATATTAACACCTGGTTTAATAGCCGTGAATACTACGTTACTTTTACCCAACGAACTGTAACACTTGTCGAAGTGTTGAATGGTACGGCATTGGATTTTTCACGCAATTTGTTTATTGTGCACAAACGAGCTCTAGTGCCTTACCATCAAGTAACAGGACTATATTTGTGGCCACCAAGAAACCCAGGCCAAATATTATATAATGTATTTTTGCGGGATTTTATGAAAGTGCACTGTTGCGGTAATTCTAGCCTAAAACAAAGCATAACTGATATATTATTCATATTTAGTCAGTAACGTAAAATCCATTCTGGATATAGGAAAATGTTTATTAAAAAAAAATTAGTTTTGGAAACAAATGCAAGCTATTCCATTTAAAAAAATATGAATCAAATTTCCCAAGGAAAACAAGTTAGAAAAGCCTACTCTTGTTAATGTATTTTCTTTATTTTAAAGACCAACATCTTTTTTGAGTGAGCTTCCACTCTTTATCTGGGTGAGAATTACATTAATTATTTCCTAATTGTAATAATGTGTAAGACTTCTAATTATATTACCATTTGATGGTCTATTTTTTATAGATCAATGAAATCGAAAGCCTAGACGGGATTACCCTAGTTAATGCCGGCTGCCACTATAATCTAGACTAATAGATCGTAACAGTTTTCAATTAATTCAGATGAGTTAATTGATGTTTAACAAGTAGTATTTTTGTATATGCTCTGGTTAATTGAAGGCCTCTTTAGACAAATTGCAGTTCTTCTTTGAAATAGTTACAAACGATAGTTCATAATTGAAGACTGGGGCAATAAGCAAGTAAGCCACAAAAATGAAAATGTAAGAAAAACTATTTTATATCCTGAAGTAAGAAGTATAACGTTATCAGTATAAACTCACATGGAATCACATCCTAGAAGTGCAAAAATGCAAATTCAAAGGATTTTTATTGAGAAATTTCTTAAAAAATAAGAAATGTATTAGAAAACCATGGAATGTCCCTTTGTGCTCTGAAAATTTCTGAACAGAGTTTTGATTTTTCATCATTCGCCATCACTGAAATTGAAATAATTAAACTCGTTTAAATATTTTATAGTTAGTACCGTTAATAGTTATCAAATAAATAAAAAAGAGTTTCAGATAAAAGTTATTTATTTCTTTGTGGACAATAAGATACTACAATAAACTTGTTAAAAAATACAGGTTTCTATTTGAAAAAACTTAACAGTGGGAAGACATTGATGGAACTTCTAAAGGGGGACTTTACAATATACTTTTCCTTTTCTTATGATAAAACTTTTATCTCTTGTTCTTCTTTTGATTAAATAAATTGTTTTCTACTTATGTAGTCGCTTCAAGATATGAATCGCCCGGTATACGGGCGGGGTATACTTCACGAGTTCAGAGAGATTCTGTAGTTTTCTTTTGGTACAGTTCGATTAGAAAGGGCTTTATATCCACTACATTTGGAGTTTCTCAAGAAAAAGAGAACAAATTTTATTAAAACGCAATTTTTCTTTGAATATCTTCAAGGAAAATATATCGTCCAGTTTTAATGCAGTAACCTGAAAAGGTTTTGTTCGTTTATTTTTATTTACAACTGTATATCAATCATCAGCAGTATAATGCTTTGTAAGTAGGTGTAACTGACAATCAAGTCTATGCTCTACAATTTTGAAAATCTTTTCCTTTACTTCCTGTCGCCACAGGCATCTAATAGACCGATTCTTATTTTGGCTGTTGTAATTGTCTGTGAAAGCTACTCTTTTGGCTCTTGCCTTTACATTTGTACAAAATACCGGCAATTTCATCGCTGCCACGTTTAGCAACAGTTCCTGGCTTAAAGCTAAATTATAGACCCACGCTTTTCTTAAATAACCAGCTGTTAGATTTGGTACTGGTAAAGTTTGCTGTGAGTCAAAACTAATAGTAAGTGTAACTTTCGGGGTCTGGTATTTCCTATTTCACCTTTTACATTTTTTCGCATGGCTTCGACTTGCCTTTGATTCAGTTCTAACTTCAGTTCATTCGCTGTTTTAGCGTTTGAGGTGTTGTAAGACTTGTAAGTGTCTAATCTTGGGAGTTCAAATCTCTGTGGAGAATATTCATCTGTAGTTATCTTCCTTCACAAGTTCAATATCTTATTCATTGCAACAATTTATATAGTTAATTCTTATAAAGAGCAAGTATATTCAAATCATGATCAATGTACACTTTATTTGGAATTTTTAGACTGTCATAACTTAAATAGGCATTTGTTTTCCAGTTGCCAAAATTTCCTTTTATTTTACATTTAATTCCGTTTTTTTTGTAGAAGTTGTCGGAGCATTCAATAGTTCCATGTGGTTTTCGGCACCACCTCATCTTAAAAGTAAATTACATTATTTTCTATAGGCAATGAAGGTACAAACCACATTATTTTTTAACAAAACCTTTGTTAGACACGAAGAAGAGATTCACTGGTCACGTTTACACGCGTTTGTGGCATAAGACTCATATAAAACGGTAGCTTTGATATTAATAATGTCGAAACTCGAAAAAACGAAGTTAAGCCACATTCATTCAGTACATAAGGGATTAAGCCACAATCTTTAGATACTTACCTCCCCAGAATCAGGTTTTTCAAATTCAGACTCATAGTTACTTTCCATATAACCTTTGTTAGCAGTACTATCATCCGAATACACTTCTTCGCCACTACTGTCACTACCGTCTTCCGCCCTGTTGCAAACACTAGTGGCATATCCCCTTATTCCCCAAATATTTTTGCAAAATGCAAAATGGTATATATGTGTGTAATGGTGTCGTCTCTGAAGCAAGGGCAATAATTATACCGATGAATCTAAACAAGAAATTTCACTTTTTGACAAATAGTGGCTTAGTCCCTTATTGTCCCAAGGTCTTCAATTAGTAATATTTCGTTATCGGAAATTGAATATGGGAAATACGGTACCAAAACCTGCCTTTTTGATTATGATTATGCGCACGCATGTTTAAAATTAGTGACTGAATGAACCCCGGTCTTCTCTACGATAGTTTCGTGCTACGTACCCATTCAATTAATTTTTCCGCTAATTGCACTCATGATCACCGAACCTGCAAAGAGAGTACTTGTTAAAAACTTTAGAAGTCGTTCTTGTTGCAGATGAACACTTATTTCCGTATGATGCGGGTACCATTATTAGAAGCCATGTTTTTTTTTCTGCTAATAAAATTACAATTGGTAAGAGCTTATCTTTATGACGGTCGTTCTACGTCTAGCATAATGATCATATTCACTCTTTTTAAAATAAGCTGGTTTATTACTTTAAAACCTTACAAATCTGTTTTGTAGAATATTAATGGATTTTGAATGAGGACTATATCATGGAAATAGTACCCTAATTTACTTAAAAATTCTTTTATCGTTTAGTATATCATACAACATCCCTATGATAGTAGAAGTAAGATAACATGGTTAGAATATTTAGAGCTTATAGGATAAGGTAAGCACTTAGAGTAATATCTACAGCAGCGCTAGAACGAAGGAAAAGAAGAGCGAAGCCAATATAAAAACGGAAGGAAGTCATACTGGACGATATCAAGTAGAAACAATGTGGGAAATTAAGTGAAGGAGGAAAAATGATACATAGTGCATGTTCAACTATTGTTGGCAACTTTTCTATTACTGCTTCCACGGCGTTAGTTAAATTGCCGAAGATGTAGCATTCTTTTCGTGAAAAAGAACTGGCGTCGCATTTTCGAGTTAAGTTGGATTTTTTCAATAAAATAGTTTATATATTTGAGTGAACGACTTACTTACAGCCCGGGGGAGATACAATATTTTTCGAAAATATCGCATTTGGTCAACACAAGAGGCGTAGTTGGTAGTAGGAAAAAAGATTGTAGTATGGAATGAAAAACAGAAGTTTGATGAATTTGGTATAGTTCTAATGAATTTGCATTGACAAGTTAATAATTGGAACGCCAGAATAAGCAACTGGATCAGTTCAATTCCGAATGGATCTGGCTGCGGTCGATTTTCACGTGCTTCAAATTATTGTTCAGCCTCTGATACGCCGAAATCTTGCACTAAGAATGCACGATCACGGTTTGCATTGAGGTTTTGTTCGACTTTTGGACATTGCATTCATTTTATACCCGGCTTGTACCACTTCATGGAAAAACTTTCAGCCATTGGGACATTCAACTGTCCACAAAAACTTCACAGAAAATAGATATAAAAGAAGTTATTTTTCTTGTTCTTAGTATTAATGATGCCTATACCAGTAACTTTATACAATTGTAAATATCGTGTACTCGCTATTGTATTTCGCTTCAATGAATAGAAACTACTCATATCTACTAACGATAATTAAAATGCTTGGTAGTTTGAAATTTCTTGGCTACCCTATTTAATCTGAAAATGTATTATTCCTCAATTAAAGCACAATATAAAAAACATTTGTCGCCATGGTTTAAAATCAGAAAAGAAAACTCTTTCTGCTGGTGTCGAAATCCAATATGACGTCGATAAGAAATATGAAAGTTGATGATTACCAAAAACAATTGAAACGTCAGATCAAAATTTCGAATACACCATTAGATAGAAGATTTAAAGTGACTGCAAGATCAAATGAAGATGCTACATCTGAAAGAAAATGAGTTTGTCATACATCTATTTTTTCCTTGGGTACACAACAAACACAAAATTTAGCAACTTTTCCAAATTTAAACCTACCCTTTATCTTCTACAATATGCGAGATTACCATGGTGGGGGTTGAAAATGGACCCTCCTGCATATTATACGAGGCATATTCCATTAAAAAAAATAAAGCTTTGGAAAGCTACTAACCTATGAGGAATTTTATAATTGTCAATATAATTTTAAACCATACTATTATTGTGACCCTTAAAAATTTCCAGATCAATAAGCTTAACTATTATAACAGACATTAAACAAATGTCTTCGAATTAACAATGTAATCATGATAAATAATTCTACGTATAATGGAAAACACGTGTAGGAACTTTTAAAATAAGCAGTGTATGTATTTCACCTCTGGTACTGATAAAAAAAATCCCACAATTTGGAAAGTGTGTCTATAATCCAGGACCTAACGGAATATGCAATTTCGAAATAATATTTAAACAAACCTAAGCACTTACTCCCATTCCTCAACATTTTCCGTGATTTCTTCCTCGGTAGCGGTAGGCGACGTAGCAGCAATAGCTGGCTGATTAACATTGGTTGGATGAGCATCGGTAGTTATTCGTGCTAGCGATGGCGCCTGGTTATCACCCTCTCTTAGAGATTGTGATGTATTTCCAGGTTCTTTTCTGTAGTTTGTAATTATCTGAATTCTTGCGGCAGTATCTTGTATAATAGGTATAGCTGGAGCTAACGTTGCTGTTGTTTTAATTTCTACTAGGGCAGTCGTTTCAGATGTTGTGACAACTTCGACTCTAAAAAAGGACCCATCACGTAGTGACGCATTATTAGTCTCTCTTCTGTAGTTCGCAATTATTTCGATTCTAGGTGAAGTAGTTCGTGTACTGAGTATAGCTGAACTTAAAGCTGCTGTAGTTTGAGTTCCAGTTAGAGCAGTCGTTTCAGATGTTGTGATAGCTTCGATTCTAAAACGGGGCTTATCAGATCGTGACGTATTTTCACTCTCTATTCTACTATTAGTAACTGTCTCAGTTTTTGAAGTAGTTGCTTGTGCATTGGATCTAGTTCGGCTTAGTACTACTGTAGTTTTGGTCTCTACTAGGGCGGTTGTTTCAGGTGCTGTGGCAGTTCTGATTCTAAAAAGGGGCTCATCAGAGTCATTGGTGTCGTCAGAAGGTGTTGTGGTTTCTGGAGAGATTTTTGAATCGGCAGCAACAGCTACGGGTATGGGGGCTTCAGTTAGTATCGGGACTTGCTGATACAGGAGATAAAGTAGTTACTGAAAAAATTAATGGCTATAAAAATTACTGCTGTAGAAATATCAGAGAGCATAAAAGTTCTACAAATAAGTCTTATAATTTTGTTTCGATTTTGTTCACAGAATTTTTACGTATGCAGAAGCTAGTACAGGTAGTATACAGAGCCAAGTGGAGCTGCTACATCGAGTCATCGTACATTGTTATTAAGCATTAGACTAGATGGTAATGATAAGAAAGAAGTAAGTGTGAACTGCGTAGTGCTTGCTATCAACAAGAATGCCCAACAAATTAAAATATTTTACATAGAGGTTATCGTAGCGAAGAACTGCAATTGTATTTACACTCACCGGCACAATTAACCATCCGCTAGTTCCCTGTTGCAAAAATACTCGTATTAAAGTTTTTATGTATGTTTGATGAGTATGCCATGCTTTTATGTTGACATTTAATCATAAACAATGTCACTGTAACTTTTGTAAAAATATTCGTAAGAAACTATGTTATTGCGTTGTTGGCGCATTTAGTTTAGATTAGACTTTCTTCATTTATGTCATTGTCAAGGCTGTCGCAATGTCGATGTCGATGACGGACGAAGTCAACGTTATGTGGCTAGAATTTTACGAATACCACGCTCTACTGTGAAGGATGCTGTAAAACGATTCCGTGAGACTGGTTCCTATACGAGAAAAAATGGGCAAGGCCGTAAGCGATGTACATCAGGATATGATGAACAGCATTGTGCTTCGAAATCGCAGTTGTGCGTAACCGCCATCATGAGGTAAGATTAGTTGATGCTAGTGAGCATACGATTAGAAGAAGGTTTGGCGAACAACAACCGGCCCGGTGTCCATAATTGCTCCCACGGCACCGAGTCTTTCGCCATTGGTTTGCTCAAAATCATTCTGTTTGGAACATTGAACAATGGAAGCAAGTTCTCTTCATAGATGAGTCAAGAATCTGTTTAAGGGTACTAGATGAAAGAGAGCGAGTATATCGACGTTCCAGAGAGCGATTTGTAGTATGGAACATTATGCAGACAGTGAGTTTCAGCTAAGGGTCTGTTATGGTTTGGGGTGGCAGTTATTGTTAATAAAGACGGGTGGCAGATACTTGGAAGATATGATATTAGAGCGTGTGATACCGTTTGCACCTTATATTGGGGATGCTTTTATTCTAATTAACTAGGTGCGTTACTGAATATCTCAATAACGTTGAGATTGAGAGAATAGAATGGCCTGTGCAAAGCCGAGATCTCAATCCCATAGAACATGTTTGGGATAAATTAAAAAGGAGGGTGAGGGTTCGATTACCTGCACCTCAATCCTTAACGGAGCTTAAAGATGTCTTAAGAGATGAGAGGGACCTCATACCTCAGTATGAGATTCAAAATCTTATTAATGGACTTCCAAGGCGCTTAAATGAAGTTATAAGAGCAAGAGGATGCAACACACATTATTTAAATAACTTTAGCTTATCCTTAAGTATATCCAGTGACGTACTATTATTAGTACAGAGTACTTTCCTAAACATTATACCATATAATAAAAAAGAAAAGAAAAAAAAGAAAATATTAGATATTTAGATAGATTTTAAAAGGCGGGCGGTTAATTGTGCCGGTGAGTGTATATGTAGAACAGTATATATTGAAGAAATTTGAGTATTTGGTAAATTAGTGACATATCAAGCGCATGTCATACCTATCGCCTCCGAGTGTAGCAGAACTTGATAACTAAGTTGCTTATATTAAATTTTCGAAATGTAGATGAAATTTTAAATTGACTTTCGTAGACCTTGCACGCAGTAAAAAAATAAGACCGAGTGGAACATTTTAGACTCGATGTAGAGATTTGAGAATACCTTACTCCGTTTCAGTGTAAGTTATACACAACATTAACCCAAAGCAATAATTTTATTCAATTTCCTGCTTGTTTATTGTTTGACACTTTTATTCGCTATTATAAAATTTTATTACTCATGATAAGTACACTGCCGTTCAGAGAAGTTCGGTCGGTTGGTAAAAAACATGGAAAGGTTACAGAAACAAACGAAACTAAAAATAAAATGCAATTTTATTGTATGTACAGGTAAAAAAAACAAAAATAAATAAATAAAAAGTTATTCTGGCCTAATATAACATACTGAACATTATTTTTTTTTCATCGAAAAAACCTCCTTTGCTGTTAATCACCGCTCGAACTATTCTAGTCATTCTTTCGATAAGTTTTGTTAAAATGGATTGTGGAATATTAATCCATTCATGTTGCAGAATATTCCGTAAATGTTCTTGTGAAGTTGGGCATATTTTTCGGATCCTCCTGTCCAGCTCATCCCACAACAACTCTATAGGGTTCAAATCTGGGCTTTGTGGGGGTCATGTCATTACTTTCAGGGTATGCTGTTCTTCTTGCTCCTTTAGATTGTTCTTACACACTTACGCAGTGTGTTTTGGGTCGTTGTCATGCATGAATGTAAAGTTACGACCTATTATACGCAATCCTGATGGCACTGCATGATTCTGGAGTATTGCAAAATAATTTTCCTTCCTCGTTACACCCTGCACTCTG
>LR737383.1:20860809-20951695 GCA_902655005.2 Marronus borbonicus | reverse complement strand
TTTTCTTTAGCGAAAAAACCGGAAAAGAATTACCGACACACCTGGTAAGTCATCATTCCTAAAAGTTATTTTTATTAAGTTTACTTTTTTAAACCGCCGAATGAGTACTCCTCAACCCACATTTATATACACAACATCCATTACACATCAGTACCACAAAAAAATCTTATCAACGTTGAATGTAGGCTTTCCCGACCGTCTTTAGAAATCTTCTGAAGAAGCTGACAGGATAGTCAGCGAAACGTCAAGTTAAATATCAACTACACGACATCACCCGAAAGACGTTTCTTATCAACGTTCTGTGTGAATACGTAAATATTTATTAATATCGACAATATTTTGCAATTAACGGAATTTATTGTTCCTGTTTGAATTACATATCCAGTAATCTCGTTATTTATACAGGTGGTAGATCCCATAAAATACCATGTAAATTAAACCTGAATAGGCTAAAACATTGCGCTTATGCAAATTGAATCCGCAATTTAGTAATTACCAACTACTGTTTTATAAAAATGGATTAAAATTATTTTTAAATAAATATGTTTGAAATGCCTTTATCTAGATCAATAAAAAAAAAAAGTTGATATAATAATAAGAAGAAGAAACGACTCACATATACTATTGAAATAACAATTGTTTTATAATTAGGGAGAAAAAAATGTAAACCTGACAGGTACTTTGCTATTTGTTCCTGCTTGTAATCTGAATTTATGCTGGCACTAAATTTTTTTCAATCTCTTGTGGAGTTTAATTACTTAAACATTTTAATAGCTCCAATACATACGACGAAATTAGTTAAAATCATTAATCACATTTAAACAACAGGGTGTTACTGTTGTATAAATGCTATTTAGAAGCAGGAGTCGATACTATCATACTTTAAAAACTGGGTTTAGATTTTCATTGGATTCGTTGCGTTATTTGATGAATAATTATATATTTGATAATTTTTCAAAAAACACAAGATACATATATATTATATATGGATATAGATAGAATTCATTTGTTTGCTTAACTTTTGATCCTTTTCTGATTTAGTGTTCAATAGTTTTGATTCGTCTTGCCCAATTTTAAATAGACATACAATATTACAAATTATGATGTTAAAAATACAATACCAAAGGTAGATGCCATTAGCATCATGTAGAGTTTCGTTCAGCTACCGTTTAACCAAATTCCGCTCAATAATCCATTGGCAGAATAAAGCTGTTCTGATAGGTTTCTTCTCTCCCAGCGCCCGGCGGATTTTTAGTTAAATATACCTATTCCCAAGGGTCTGTTCCTGAGTGAACGGCAATATAATTTGTCTTCGTTCCAATTATGTACGGCGGATACCTTTTAATTCCTTCGTACAAATTTTATTGTTTTTCAAAATATTGGCCATAAGGAATTATTCACTTTTGCATGTATTGGAAGAAGATTTTGAAACATTATTCCCACTCTGAAGGTGATACCTCCAAAACATGGTTCTTAACGGCTTCTTGAGAAGATAAAAATCGCTTTCCATGTTTTTTTTGTTTGAGATTCGGAAACAAAAAGAAGTCGTTCGGCAATAAATCAGGTAAATACGGAAATGAGACATTAATTAATGTTTTTCTCCGTCAAATAATCAATTGTTTGGCGTGCAATGTACCATGATGAAGGATGTCGCTGTTGAACAAGCAGTAATTTTCTTGGAAGTGCTATTTGGATTCGGTTCATCCCAAAGAGTTGGTTGTTGTTTAGTTTAGTTTCGGGCCCGTTTCGTCCAGATTTTGAGGTTTCCATGCCGAATTTTCCGAGCATTTTCTGCCACTAAATGACATGAGACTGTTTTGTGCTTGGGCCAAATTATGCGGAATCCATCGGGCACAGATTTGTTTCACACACGTAAAATTCCAATCCACTTGAATTATGTTGCGCAAAGCAATCAATGTGTTTTGGAACAATAACCTCCTGTATTTTGGTCGACCTTCACGAAATTCATTACTAAGCGGAAGCACGACCACAACGAAATTCTGCAAATCAGTTGTAAACCGTCTTTTCTGATGTTGCTTCCTTGTCAAAAGTTTGATTTTAAGCATTGTTGTTGTGTTAGATCTTTATAAAAATCGTAAAAATATATCCAACGAAAGAAAATTTTCCCTTGAAATGTCCATTTTCTTAAACGCTCAATGTAAAGAAACTACAAGGTCGATTTCTGTGACATCATTACTTCAGCAACAACAAATGTCAAATTTTATGAAAATAATGATGACAAATCTTAATAGCCCCTCTTGTGGTCCTTTGTAGAAACCAAAAACGCTGCCCTTGTGGTAATGAGTAATAAGTCGAGTTCGCCACTTTTCGTGCGCTTCACAGGTGTCGGTATGAAACTGGTCGTTCGGGTGTATGATTCGTAATATATGCGCAAGCGATCTTATTGCAATAGAAACGCATCCGGCATGTATTTGGCGACCGGTTGGAATGCACGCCAGCGTAATGTAAAGATCGCTTGCGCATATATTACGAATCACACACCCGAACGACCACTTCCGAAACGGAAAGTGGCGAACTTTAGTAATAAGTAACGGAATCTACAACAATCAATCACTTTGGGGGTTGCGTAATGGAAAAACACTTATATTATATCTTCGTTTTTTTGTTTCCAGAAAACAATACATTTTTCTGGGAGCATACGTTTACGTTTGGATTGGATTTTCGCAATAGTCTGTATGACGTTTTTGACATTTATTTATTTACAGCAATAAATTGGTATACGTAGAATTTTGTGTTACATTATTCCGTATTTTCACGGATAATCTCAATAGCTAAGTCTAGGAAGAACGAACTCGCTACTTTGCCTCATACTCGATCAATAGCACTGTTTTCCCGTTGCTTTCTCCACCCAACAACTACCCGTAACAGCATGTTGGGTCCATGAAATGGCGCTTGTTATTACAAAATAAATTTTGATTCATTGAGTGTATCGCAAATACTTCGGTTAAATGTAGCGCGCTTTGTAACTTTTCGTACAAAAAGTTTAAAATCGCGTCCCACTTCTGACCCCCGACAATATTATCATTTGTCGTATTTCTTGTTTCGCATGTGTTCCAAAGCTCTACTTGTTTTTGTTCGATCGGAATTAATGGAAAAATACGGAGCACGTGAATGAGTCTCACGGTAGAGGTAATAACGGTTACTTATGAAGAAATATCGTGTAGAACGAAAATCAGCCGTAGAAACTGCTTTTTAATTGAAATAAAATTGAATCAGCTCGCAGGAAAGATCAAGTCATTTTTAATATTGATGAGATTTAATTAGCTACTAAGTCGTTAGGGAAGATTAATTAGTTCGTTGAAAAATGAAGCGAATATGCCGCTGCAGAATATGAAATATACGTTTTTAGGACAATCTACTGAACTAATATTAAATCTCTGCAGTGCATTTTGTAATGATTAAAATAACGTTGAATAATCGCTAGATCCCGGGAGACTTTTGGCGTTGATATATCAGGGCAAAGTTTTGTTTAATGTTTAGATAATCGTACAAATGAATAAAATATCTTGATTGTAGTAGATTAATTGTTTAATTTCAATCAAATTTTATTACATTTCGACGTTTCGCTGTTCAAGATCGTGTTTAAAAAAAAATATTTTTGTTGCAAGCAAACAAAATCTTTATTCAAATGTAGATCCGAGTGATAAATTTTGAATTTCTGTTTTTGCCGTTAATAGGACTTTTTTTGTTTTTGAATCTGAACCATTTCAAGAAAACTTCGTGCTTTGCAATTAGCTTCTCTATTTTGAATTTTTGGGTTATCGAAATTGAAATTGTGACCTGTACGTTTTTTGAGCTCAGTGATATTTGAATATTCGTGTTCTTTAAATCTTTGTTTGTCCACTATTCATCTGTTGCAGTCTTGGCACGGCTACTTTGCTTTGTTTATGTAATGGTAATTTAGATTTAAAATTGGTGTATAAACATTTGAGGTTTTGTATGTTACATGGAAATAAGATTAATTTTCTCGGATAATTGATGCATGTAAGGAATTGAAATGTATTTATACGTTGGTTCTGGTTGTGAAGTCTTTTCGTTTTCTCCTACTATTATAATGTCCTTTTATTCTTTGTTTTATTATTTATGAAGGTTACAGGATGGTAATTCTCTTTTCTTTTATTTTATTTTATTTTATTCAAAATGTTTGGTTTATCTATTGGATTGGCAAGGTTAATTGCTCTATCGCCCAGCCCGATACAACATTTTTTTTTGTGACAATTCGGTTGGACGATATTGTAATTTACATATCTTCCTGCATGATGCAGCTAGTTTGTTATACCATTGAGTTAAAATTCCTTTTAGTTTTATTAATGTCAAAACCAGGGGCATGTGGTCTTTGATGGGAATGTAGTTTAAGGGTTTGAAAATGGGTTTGAAATTGGTTCTTGTGTTGTTCCTGAAGAAAATGTTGCTGATGCGATCGAGGACACCTTGAATGCAGGGAACAGCGGTGCCGCGGTAAATACTTTCCACACCGGTGGTATTATCGTCTACAACAGAAGAAATTTATTCCAAATCATATTTGAATGTTTCTAAAAGCTACTATTACGAACGCAAGATTCCATCCGCTTAGGAATATAAAATTTTACTGCGAAACGGAAGCTGCTACAACGGTTGGTCACGGGCAAGTATTAAAATGGTGTTAAATCCAACTCTCTATTTTTATTTGTATAGAATTTAATCGACTGTCACAGAATATTATAAAAGTCACGGCACTAAATTGCCTTTTCAATGATATAAAGCCAAAGATAATACCTACAGTAGAATACAACGCGTACGGTACTCCCAGATGGTTCTGTGCTTTCACCACCTACGCACGCATAAGATTTCATTCATTCACTCTGGATTCGTCCCGAGGGGCTGTACGTCAGCATTGAAAGGTCATATTAGATTATTCACATAAAATTACCTACTCACCTCATTAGGGTGCCAAGACGAATGGTTCTGTTGCACTCGAAATACGAGAATTGTGGCTAAAAAGTTCGTGGATGGAAAGAAAATTAAACCCTTATTTTGCTTACCGATAAGCTTGAGAATGTTGAAAAAATAATCAACGAAATATAGTAAGAATAAAACAATACATGGAAAACAAAGGATTTTTCTTTTATACCAACAAGAAAGAAAACAATTAGATATACAATGCCAAAGAAACAAACCTTAAGTAGAACGTAAAGCTCTACTTTTAGCATAGAATTAGTAGTATTTCCACTGTTTTAGGAAAAAATTCTTTCATTTTATGAAAACTATTTTTTTCAAAGCACCAAGCTGAAAGTTCTACAATTAGGTACTTTAAATAGTTTTTTATTTGTTAGGCCGCTAACGTTGAAACATAAATAAGAAGACCTTGCATTAAAAGCGCCATTGAATACATGATTCTCGTAATGGAAATTAAAGAAGTGAAGTAATACCCACGAATTTGCAATTAAATCAAGTAAAATGTAAAACAAACTAAAAAATCCTAGATTTTTAATTTTGCAAGGCTAAATTTATGTCAGGTACAGTTTTTTACATTATTTTCAGATAAAAAAATCGCTTGCCTCCAATTTCAGGTAATATTGATCACATTTGTGTTATATTTACAGCTTAAGCGGAAATATGTTTCGATTTTTTTATACATAATTATCTTAGAAATAAAACATTTAATTTGTTTGTTTTTAGTAATTCAATCCAGAGAAAAGTTAAAGTTGCCTAGTTTGATTGATGTCGAAGCTCCAGTAAAACAAAAAAAGTTAATACTGGAGGTAATAACCCACATTGCCATTTTGACTAGTTCTACTAATTGTTTAAAGAAAAAAAGTTTTCCTTCCAACAATACCCCAAATATCCTATTTTGTTTCTTTCTTTCATTACCTCTTCCTTGAATCTCCATTAAAAAGGATAATTATGTTCTCGGTTAGTTGATCGTTAAGTTTAACGAGGCATATTTATAATGAATTAAGGGAACAGAGGAGCAGCTTCCTCAGTGAAGGATTAATAAAATTAGATGAAACTACACGAGATAGCAAAATAGCCGAATACTCCACGAAATTATTTTAATAAAACTGAGAATTCAAGTGAGCGCGATCGAAATGGAAAAATCAAAGAGCATTTCCAATTGGAAACGACATCTTTTTCCTTCTGGGGATCATTTACGACAGAGATAATCGCTACTTTGGAAAAACACCCGTTCCATCTTTGTGAATTACTTCAGTATGGAAAGGTTGACCGGCTCCAACTAAAAACTAAATAAAATAAAAACGTGGGCGTGATAGTCGATGAATTAGGTTTGGCGGGAGCTTTTACGCATGTCCCCGTAGAACGGGAAGGATGCATTGAGGCAGTTTTGTGCGCCCGGAAAAGAGACAACGGTCCTGCCATCGTCCGAAAGCTTCTCAACGTTTAGTTCGTTCGAAACTGCGTCGTGTGGTAGTTTGAATCCGCTCGATTTAGTGGTGACAGTTTTACGTGTTCGTGTGTATTGGATGAGTTAATTTCCCCATACCGGGAGTGGAGTGGTGAAAAAATCGGTAAGTTTAACTCTCTTTAAACGATACATTCAAATTTTGTCCGGAGGGTAGCTTTGATTTATCGTTGCGTTCGTTTTGTCGCTTTTTCGTTACCGGAAAAGTTGATTTACTCCTACAAGTGACCGATATTTCTACTCGATATCAACATGTGGTCTCAGCGCGATGTGTATTTATTCAGCAAACTGGTATTCCCGTCGTTCGCGAGTTATTCTCTTTGGCGGTGCGAATAATAGCAAACGCTTTTCGCTTTATTGGATTCTAACTCTGAACTATTGTAATGTACTGCGTTCCCGCATGTAAATAGAGCTCGATATGTGGTGACAGCTATTCCTATTGTAATGGAAATTCTATCGCATGTTACAAAAAACCGTAGCGTATTTAATGAATAGTGAAGTTCAAATGAGATATTTAATTAACGATTTCAAATTTATGGTATTTACCGTTTGCGTTGGAGGAACATTTTCAGCTGGCTGTTTGTTAATATTAAATTGTTGCCGTGACGGGGTACGGCTAAAAGTAGTTGTTTTTAGTGTCATCGGGGTACGCTTTGGGACTTGGGAGTTTTCATAACAAAAAATAATAATAGCAACATGTTAGTAAAAATATGATGATGGGGTAATGGGAAAAAAGATGGTCTAAATCTCGTAAAACTCTTTAATGAATAGCTGCTGGTTTCAACCTGCATAGCTCATCCTCAGGTTAGATAAAAATTGTCGAATTAATAAAGTGGTATCTTAAAATTAAAATATATCTCGGTGACACTAACATGTTGTGTTCGTTCCTATATATACCAAATTTTACTTTTTTAAATATTTTCTTCAATCTTAGTAATTAGATAATTTTTATCTGCTTTATAAGCTGAGGATTTAGTGAGATTTAGCTGGAAGTAATTGACAATAAAGCTTGTAGCTTGTAGAGAAGTTTCGTGTCTACGTAGGCTTTAATAAGCTACAATCGTGGATTTCATAGAATTGACCATCTCGTACTTCCTATACTTGTAGAATTATTTTGATCTTATCTAAATAGTAGGAAGCAATGAGTAAAACTATATGACAATAAAAAATGGTTGTGGTTGTGCAACTTTTGATGCTAACAACACGCAACGCTTTACGAAAGTGGTAGTCGTATCAGACTCACAGTGTCCGTAATGTACAAGATACAGAAAGTGGTTTGCTAAAATTCATCCTCTTGTGCTTGGTATAACTGTAAAATATGCTGAACTCAAACTACAAGATATCAATGTAAGAATCATGTTGGGATTTCCCCAAATGAAGTAGTAGATTCTTTAGCAAGCCAGCAGTTAATGGCGAAACAGCAGATCTTTGTGTCTATGAAGCGAAGTTTTATGTAACCCCAAAAGATGCTTTCTAGAAGAAAAATGAGGAAGCAGGTGGCAAACCTACGCAGCATGCCACGTTGGCATGGTAACTCTACAATGTCACGATACGCCTATTTTGTTAGATTAAAATTTGGATATAGTTCACATTTATATAAATTAAAGATTTTGGATTCTCCAGCTTGCACATGTGGATATAAGCAGGGCGATTTAAACCAGCTTGTTTTAGCATGCCGCGTCTATGAACACCAAAGCCGGAATTTGTTTGAGAATTTAGTGGAACTTAACTACTCTTGCGATGTTACTACTAAGGTAAAACTATGTCGAAATTCCTTATTAAGTTTTTCGTTGATTGTCGGATTTACAGTTTTGATACTTTGTGATGGTAATGTGGCTGATGGGATTTTGATTCCTTAATGTTGACAAGAAAATGCTATGAAGCAGTGTATCTGTGTTTAGGTTTATTACTAGAGGTGTCCCACAGGGATCCATTTTAAGCCAGTTTTCCAGTTTTAGGGGACGAATTGCGCTAGATTTAAAATAATTTGTGTTTACTAGTTAAAATATCAACTCAACACGATATAGTAATTAATCCTTCTAAATTGGCAACTATATTATATAGCAGTAGGAGGCATATTAACTTTACCATTCTATTATAAAATAAATCAAATTTATTTATCTAACTTTATGTCTTGTCATATTTTGGTTACTGCAGCTTCGTCTATGGTGTTTGTCATACTGTCGGCCGTTTATTGTGCTCATATTCAGCACGTGCAACATTTGTATTTCTGTTTGACCTTTGGTATTAGGAAATGTGGCCATGGGTCATGTTCTTTAGTTCCTGGTTAAAAACTGTTAAATAGTTTTTTCTAATTATAAATTTATTTCTTATTACCTACATGTATTGTTTACATTATGTTACAAGTTTTAAGTTTTTAAGTAAACAATCCCCTTTTTCGAAAGAAAAGAAATATATAAATAGGTATTCCCATTTTAGACTTTTTGGTAGGCATTTACAAATAATCCGTTTTCATTTCTTTTCCAAATTTCAGAAAAATATTGAAGTAAAAACTTTTGGGTTTAAAATGAAGCCCGCAGAAGAGTTAAGATGATTTAATTTTGAGGGTTTTCGGTACACCAAAAAATAATCACTAAACCATGGACAAATTTTGATATTTAGTAAAAAGGTTTCGTTATACGAAACATGTTGGTAAAATTACAGAAATTTAGGCCTAGTCTGTCTTTTCTTCTACATTGTAATAAATTACGAAAGCTAAACTTTACTTTGAATAAACTTGATAATATTTCATATAATACTTACCCATTTTGTATTGATTGTATTAAATACTTCAAATAAGTTGAAACTTTTCTGGAAATTATAAATAACAGTGTAAATGGCTATTATGTGACTCAGTTGATTCAGCCTAATCAAGCAAGATATCGCAAAAAACGTGGATGCGCACGTTAGAAATGATTGCGTGTTAAAACTCAATACATCATTCAGGCAAATGCTTTTGAAGAAATATCTATATTTGCTGGTGGCCGAGAAAAGACTTTCATATGTGTGTACCCTGGTGCTTTTTGAATTTACTTATAGAGCAATGTGCACATGTAAAAGTTGTTTAGACAATTTTGAATAATTACACAGAATTCCTTGATGTCTTCTTTAAATGTTAGAAAAACTAACGTGGGTAGAATAGGAACTGGGGATGAAGCAGAGCACAGAGCACGAATTAATTGAAGACTTTGCAGTACTACATATATAGGGTTAGTAGCAAACTCTTAAAAACCTGATTATATTGCGTATTTCACGAAGAAATAAATCAAATAAAAAAAAAATTGAAAATATAATTTTGTATTACGGAATTTGTCGCGTATCAGTGTGTAAGATGTTAGGTTATATAATGATTTGTTTGACGATAGCTTTCACAGTTAACATAAGGATTGTTTTGGATGCGTGTGTAGAGGCTATTCCTCGGTAAATGGGCGAAGAAAAGTGCACAGTATGAAATAATAATAATGTACTAGGGATTACTACTTAATAAAGGGTACTAGGTATTAACGTGCTTAAAATATGTTGATTTCAAGTAATATTTGGGGAAATGAAAGGTAGAAGATATAAATGTTTCAATATAAATTTGTTTATGTCGGAGTTAGGTATCAAAAATCGAGTTTCTTGCAATAAATGGAATAACTACATTCTGTTTCTTAAAAAAATTGTAATGTATATAGATATGTACGGGTAAAACAATAATTGCTTACCACTTGTTTATTGATTTTTAAACAATATCATCATTGAATTTTTTAATTCATTTAAACAATATCGACACTTAAATTGGGCGCATTACTGCCCGTACGTCAGAGATTAGTCTACTTCTCTTGATCCTATCAGCTTCTGATCTTGCGACTATTTAGATTGGGGAAGACACGTCCACTTATATATGTTCTAAAACCGATTACGTGCCAGCACATAAGAAGGGATGAGTGGGGCTTTAGTTCATCAAGCATTTTATTTGCTAAAATAAATGATTATCGTTATTATTCTTAATTTATACGAAAATCTCTTTATCTTTGGGCAAAATCTTTTTGGAAGAACAAAGAAGGTTCTACAATTACTATCAAATAAGACGTTATTTGTCGCACTGCCAATGTATAAATGAAAAAGCCACCCCACCTTCTCAGTCTTCCACACAAAAACGAATTCTTATTAAACGTTCTCTATAAGTGAAGCCTCCCATTAGACGAGCAAACAATGGTATGACGAACTTTTTCGTAGGATTCATATTTCTCGAGAGATCTGTTAAGATTAAAATGGGATACTCGGTGTATATTCTCTATTGATGATATTGTAGCATCATTTACATAGGTCTAACGCAAGTTTAAGCTTCTGTCGATTTCCTTTGGATGAGTTGGGGTTTATTATTTTTTGGCGCTTCTAATATGGTTTTAACAGAAGATACGCGAATATTCAAAGTTGCAGCAAGATGCCGAAGTAACATAGATTATAATTAGAGCTGGTATTTTGGCGCGTCGCAGTAAGTATGTGTTTTCACAGCCGACGGTAGTAGGAAATGCCGATCGGAGATGCATGATAGAATACATATTCGTATATAGCACGCAGATACATGACAGTAAAATTGTGGCACCGTGCTCGGCACAATAACACAACGTAAATTATAAAATTAAAAATTCGTATTATTTAAAAGCATTGTAAAACATATCCCTTCCTAACAGCTGTTACAAAGTTAGATACCACAAATTAAATAAGATCCGTGGAACATTGGCAGCATCAAATATGCCAAATATGCAAAAATTCTCATATTTCTCTCGGTGAAGAATGTTCGCCATGATGAAAAAATGTTCTTATATCTCAAGAAAGACCGTGAGTAAATAATCTTTGAAATTAGATTTGCAGATCTGAATTCTTTTTTAAAACACTCGCTACTTATTTTAACGTGGCTGTTTTCTGCGTTTATATCGTGCAGCATTTTACTTACTTCGTCGATAGTCTATAGTGTGGAAGTTTGCAGTTTCTGTGTTGCGCCAAGTAATCCTTTATAATTGTTATAAATAGTTTTAAATTTGTTTCAATCTTTCATCTTACGATTTCAAGAGCTAAATAAGACTAACTGCAGTCTCATGTATCGCCGATCGGCGATTACCGCTAATATTAACTTCGTCCGTTCAACAGTTTGATACGTAGATAAGTACTTATCAGAATGGATCCAGTCCTGCCGGGACACACGGAATACTAGCTCTAGTTATAATTTTTCTGAACACTAAGATTGCGCAAATACACTATTTACTTCCCTTACTGCCTCGAAAGATATCAAAGGCGAAAGCGAATACTATCACGTTGTTGTTCAAAAAACGTTATTAACCCTGCAACCATTTCTTTCGCTTGTTTACATAAAAGCTTCAGCTTTTCAGCGTAATTCAGTAACAAAGAGATAAATCTACTAGATTCGTGGCAAGTGCTAATTTTAGTAAAAGATGCATGATATAATACCAAGGAAAATAAGCAGTAACTTAGATAAAGGGCACAGATGTCAAATAATGTCTCGCTGACAGTAACATACAACGGTGTAGGTAGTCCATTACCAACAGTAAGAAAATGGAATTGCGCTAAGTGATAATACGCGTTTCAAAACATTTAATTAATTATGATAAATGATAATATATGTCAAATTGGAGTAATAATCTATGACAATTTATGTATTAAACTACCGATCGAAACGTATCTTGTGAAATGGTACAAATTCATATTATTTGGGTAGTGTTACTTCATAGATACGGTATGTATGACGTGCATCGTCTGCCAGAAGTACATCATTATAACTTATATACGGAGCTAACTTTTCTCTGTAGGGTTACGACTAACCCTATGTAATGTGAGGTCCTAAAGTGTTTCCTTTTGACTTTGTCGCTGATTTATAAACAAGTATAAAACTCTTTACATGAAGAACATCGTTCTACATCATTAACTAAAACACGAAATCAAGTTAGATTTTAGCCATTCCACACATTTTCCCTGAACGTCGCGTCGGACTGATTGTACGAAAGAAAACCTTTTTGCGAATCCCCCATTAATAAAGGTACACGGGAAAAGGTCCGAATTAGTACTCGTGAATAATGAATGTCGAGGAAATTTTATGAAATGCACCGTGTATTTACCCTTAAGTACCCTTTCCTTCTGAAACTCGGCTACATAAATACGCAAGATTCTGCCTTAATTATTTCTTAATCTCAGAAAACATAATCCAATATAAATAAGTGCGAGGCGCTTCGGATGAAGCGAGGAATAATTCAAACGTAATTGCTCTGTGCCAAAATCGGCTACGCTAGGTTATGTATTAAATACTAATTATTAAAGGCTGAAGTAATTAATAAGCTAGGCTGTAGAGAATGTGAGATTAAATTTGCTTCTTAAAAGTGACAAGAAGTAGATGAAATACGAGCTATTTTGTGAGTTCTTATTTATTTATATTATCGTCTTATTTTACTACAAATAGGTGTAGCAATACTTTTATTTGCAAGTAAAGCGTTATTCATGTTCTCGTAGTGCGATGCTAGGAAAACATTTTTTTTTTTGTGGTTTACTATACTTTGTAGTTACGAAACAAAATTGTATTATCCCTATTTTTGTACCAAATCTTTCTTAAAGAACACCAAAAACCATAAATAATTTGTTTGATATCTAAATTTATTGAATCGAAAGGCAAACAAAATGATGATGTAAGGACTACATATAGTTTTTATTTTAATCATAGTTGGCCCCATAAACAAATTCATCTCCACAAAAATATTGATCGTAATGGCCTCTATCACTGGTAAAAGATTTATACTAATTGCGTCGTTAATAAACAATTTATTTAGGTTTCTTCATTTCTGCACCGGTTACAGGCAAGTTTACATTAGTTGCTTCCCAGATGAGGTGGTATCTGCTTGTTCAGTTTCGAATGAGCACTTACAGCAACTTGCTGACTCATTGTTGCAACAATTAAACAAACTAAATTTAAACCTTCTGAAATCTTCTGGTTGTGTTTGGTGTTGGAGAGTACAAGGGTGAAGGTGTTGGAAAGTGGAAGGGGGAAGGACGTGCTACTAATTGTGGATGTTAAGATTTGGGCTTACATTTAGATTCCAAACTGAAATTTAAGCAGCACAATACTGAGTGTCCACAACGTGGGTATGACGCCTTGAAACCAATGTATTCTCATAGACATTCTCTTCGTAGAGATCTTGAGAAGTACTTATGTGACTCTTTGGTGCTATAGCAGTCAAATTTTTGCGATACCATTTATGGCGCCTGCGTTGACTATGTAGACAAAACTGCAAAACTCCTACTTACGTCTGATTTTCGGAATTAGAAAGCTCAGAAGCGCATAATAAGTCAGAATGAAAGGTGTTAACTGGATTAACTTGCAACAACGTGGCTTTCTTGACGCTGCTTGCCTTTATTACAAAGTTACCCGCTTTCGTGGTATTCCTTATCCGTACAATAAAATTATCTTCCAGACAGATGTGCATAATCTGAATTTAAGATTTAGAAATTTATTAAGTGTGGCTGAGCACCGATTGAACCTGCTTGACAAATCTTACTCCTACAATATAGTAAAAGTGTACAACTCTCTCGCGAACAAATTGCACCCACTGCAGCAACAGCGAATTTCGTTCATGCAACGTTTTGCTGGGGCTTTGCCAAATAATACGTGCATTCTCGAATTGTATGCTAGTGTTTCGTATTTTTACATATATGTAGTAGATCTTGGACTCTTCGAATAATTTGGAAGCAGTTAGTTTTATGAAAAAAAGCTTCAAGTGAAAAAAGAGGTCTCATACAATGATAACATTGTGGTAGTTGTGGGAAATCACTTGATTACAGAAAGGTCAAGTTAAGTTTTTCTTTAATGGAACATAATATTTTTTTTATACAAGCTCTTGAAAAGCATTTAATTCAGAGTAAAAAGGTATTAGACTTCATATGGCCTAACATCAAAGCTCTACTAATAAAAACCAAATAATGAACTAAATTTCTAGACAACTACGTAATAATAATAACAATAACAATATTTTTTTCCGTCCATTTAGTACAATAAATAAATGCAGAAGAAATAAAACAAATAATCATGACCTGGGAAAGAAATAATATATCATTAAAATGTTAGAAAACAATAACAACATAAATATTTATTCAATTAAATGTTTAAAATTGATCATGAACTCCCATACATTTCTGAATAATGGACATAAGTCTTCGGTAAATTGTGAGCATGCACTTCTGCACACCTTCACGTGTTGTTGGAGCATTACGATACACTTTTCATTTTAGTTGAATCGCTGAAAATAATTGAGTGAGGTCAGGCCTGGGGAACGAGCAGGCCAAAGAATAGTTCCTGCGTGTTGTTATACTTTAATTTGCAATCCAGTATAATAGCGTTCTTTCAACGTACAACAGCATTATTCCAACGTTTTTCCGTATCCCAACCATCGTGTGTACCTAGAAATTATTATAAGATTGTTGTTCCATCCGTAGACGTGCAGTCTTTGGTTGCTACGCGGCATAACACTAAGGTGTGATATCGTATACAAGGCCCTATTTTCTAGCGATCTTTTGTCGGAGATGTTGTTTTCTTGAGCCGATTTACAGAATACGTACTGTGGTACGGATATGATATTGATCATCGACTAATATTTTGCAATGATCTTCAGCCCGCTATTATCGAGGTTATTCTCCGCCCGAACGAGACTTCTTCGATTGAACCCCGTTAACAGTTCGTCAGCTTGACGAGCAGCTTGTCACTCGCACCGCTGATGTTAACTACAGATATTGTGCAGTTTTCATATTTCAATTTGATATTTTCACAGAGATTCTCGTACTATTTATTTTTTTGTAATAATTTATATTTAATATCACGTCAAGTTCAAACCAGCTGCCTATTTTCTAATGTTATCCATCCCTTTTTATCTCTCCCTGAATACTCTGAATGGTCTTTGAGAAGAATTTACCAATCAGCGAGACGAAGAATTTTTCCATTCAATGGCTGCCCACATCATGTCGTCGCTGTCGTGAAGAAGCCGTACGTGCACAGATCACGCCTACGCATAGACATTTTATATGTATTGAATTTGTTTTCTATGCAAATGTAAATCTTTCTTTCTTTTTTTTCAAAAATTTATTTCTTTAACTACTGTTTCCAGTATTTATTTTTTTTTCCATAACACCATCAAAAGTTCTCATGCTTTCCTTTAAGGAACTAACCATTAAGTATCTGAATTTGGTCGTAAAATAGAGTTATGTTACTCATTGTTCTAGAGGTACATCATCAAGCAGTGTTTGCAACACATTGTTTAAAACGTACGTATTAAAGTACCTCTAATGAAGAAGGGTCCAATTATTTTGGTACCAAGAATTTTACACCATTCGTTAACATTTCATGGACGTTGCCGCTCGACTTGTCGTAACCACCTTGGATTCTTCACTCTCCAACAATGCATATTATGTCTATTTAGACTATTTACCTGTCCATGATTCGTAAAGGTGGATCGTCGGAAAAGAGTATATTAAGAAAAAAATTATTATTTCGAATTTTTTGATCAACCCATTCACAAAATTCTGCATGATGTTCAAAATCAGTCCCGTGGAGGTCTTGGTGCATTGTCATGAGATATTTTTGCTGTTTCAATATTCGAACAGTACTAATTCGCGAGATTCCAAGCTGCTTTGCAAATTCTTTAATACTAATTTGTGGATTATGAGCCACAGCAGCTAGTATAGCGATTTGCGCCTTTTCTCTTTATTCTTCTTCGTAATACTTCATGTTGTAGAAAACTGCTTTATAATACAACGAATTACGAAACAGGTAATGCCTATCAGAGTACCTTTCTGCTTCATTCTAAATAAGAATTATATCAATTTTCGCACGTGCCACTTATTTAAAACACTGGTGGCTTCATTACAATGATGCCCGAAACACTGTTCTGTTAGTATCAATCTTAGAAAGCTGTTGTGTTTTTCATACACTTTTTAGATTTACTTTACTACCTTATTTAATGTTAACTTTAGGCCATATGAGTTTTAGTAATAGTTCCATATAGAGAACTTAACTGGACTTCCAGTGATCTCCTTCAGTTACCACAATGTATTCATTGTATAGGCAACCCTAAGCAGCAATTAAAAATTACCATTTATATTGAAAATGTACGAATTCGTATTTATACAAGTAAGAATGTTATTTAATTCAATTTATAGACTTACTTTAATGGAATGACAGGTCCAAGCTGGCACTTTAGCCGAGAATCTTCGGGGACATTTGCAAGTAATATATTGACTGAAATTGTGCGATATGTCTTTGCGACTCGTTTAGTATTCCGACTCGATATCAGTAAGTTGAGCTTCCCGTAATGAAATTACTCCGTTTTAATTATTTGAAAATGGAGTAGGGAAGGTTGTCACGGAGAAGGGGACTATAGAATCCTGCGTAAGAATCTTTATTGGAAAATGTGCAACTATGTAATAAGTGCTCGTCTTAAGAGTTTGTCGCAAATTTTATTATTGGCAATTACCCTACGTACTCGTTCTTGAGAGGAAAGAAACTAAATGATATAGAAACTTTGATTTCATTCATTTCTTAAAAATTCTTACAGTAACACGGTTTGGTAAAATTGTCGTCTTCAAATAAGAATTAAAAAAGTTTACGAAAAGTAGCGCAACTGTACCCATAAAGCAATCCGTTTTTCATAAATCATGTAGATGTATATTGGTATATAGATGCATGTATGTATATACTGTTATGATTTTATTTACCTAGTTTGTAAAGTGTTCCAAGTTGACATGTTTACATTTTTAGCTCCTTTTAGTTGCGAGGTGAAGCAGTGTTGATGACCTATTCCATTCAATTTACTCCAGATTTGGTTTTTATTTTCGTCTTACGCATATAGTAAGATAGGGTTTGCTAAAAGAGAAGTCCAGTAGACAACTTTTGCTGCGAGAAATCAAAATTACTAACGTAAATCAGAATTATATTTCTTTATACTCATTTCCGATTCAGGTAAGCGTGCTGTTGTTCGTATGTATTAACCAAAATTAGAATTATCCTTGTGGTAACCGACATAATTTCGATGTACTTGACGTGACCGTACCAGGATATGGAATTACAAGGCATTTCAAAAGGTTTCTAATATATTAAGGACGTTATTTGGCTTAATTGATATAGTAATCTAGGAATGGAGACTAAAATAAATGAGAAAGTGAGGAAACCTTTCGACAACGATAATATTTCCTAAATTTCTCCACTAAAACTTTAAAATTAAATAAAAATAATTATGGATCTTGATCGTAAACAATTTAATATAACACTTAATAACATCATGGACCTTCTAACAAAAAAAAAATCCACCCACAGATTTGGGATCACTGCGGGGAGGATTTGGATAAAACGGACCCGGGTTTAGGATTAGCATTTCAAAGTAAGGATTTCAAGATACCGAAAATTAAATACTTTGGCCAAAAATAATCATGACATTCAATTTTTAAAATCAATTTCTAAATTTTGATTTTAATGTTCTACTGCAATTTCGGCTGTCGGTTAGCGATTACATTAGAAATTTGTGTTTTATTACTTTAAAAGAAACAATTAAAATTCATAAAGGGAAATATAATTTAAAACTTCTTTTAACATAAAAAAAACAGAACAGCCATAAATTCACAGTTATGCTTTCATGGTTACAACATCCACAGTTCATCAGCACTGATTGTAAAGTGCGAAATTTTATTTTGGATTAATATAACAGGGAATTTTAAAAACAAAATGCTAAGATCCTTTCAAGCCTCGAGTCGTTACGTTATATTTTGCGAATCAAATATGCAACAAAGACAAGTTTTAAGTTGTGTGTCTAAAATAAAATTCTTCGTCGAACACGATATGAAATTAGCTTATATAGCCTTATATGACAATTTGGAGGGACAAGAACTTAAAAACAGCAGAAGTAAGATCTGACAACGCTGAATTTCTCGGAATCCCTGGAAGGGGAATAAAAAATCAACAGATCTTCAACTGAAAAACACTGAAAATAAAGGATCAACAATGCCGATGCTTCCCTGAGTTCTGAAAACGAACATATTTTCCAAACGATATTCTTCAACCCAGTTGGAATGAAAATCGAAGAAAACCATGAACCACCTTCGAATAAAAATCGAAGAATTAGTGTTAGGTAACGTATAGCGTTTTTTTATGTATAAAAGCTTTTAAAAGAAGCTTCTGATATCCTTAAGTCAAGTGAAAATATAAACTTAAACAGAACATTTTCTTTTCACATCAAATACACATGATCTGTATTGACGTCCTGCATGACAAGTATATCGAAAATTCAAAGCAAATATTGCGAGATTTCACAATGAGACTATGATATTCATAAATGAGTCTTTATTTTTGAAATTTCCCAGAATCTTTTTGTAAGTCTTGCCCTCTGCCGTTTCCAATGACCAATGTCCATAATTTGTGGCAGCTCGAAAGATGATCAGTTAAACGTTGATCACCTACAAATGCCTGTATGAAGGTCTAATATTTAAACACAAAGCTCTTACAAGGAATTTATTACATTAAAAGAAAATAAGATTTCGGGTTCAACAAGAGTCTGATCCATCTGATTCGTTACCGATTGGTTCTGGTGTCCTGAGGTACAACTTTCCGCATACTCTGACGACACGACTGCTTATTGTAGTCGATGTGAGGGCTTGGCACCTGCTAGGTTGCAGACGGCTCTGGTTGAATGGGCTGCCAAATGAGGCCTGAAGATTAGCGAATCAAAAAGCATATCAATATGATTCATCAATGACGATGTAAAATAGCTGGGAGCTGTACTTGATAAAAAATGTACCTGGAAGCCACATATCGATTTGATCCGTCGAAAATTCGTGAGTGCAAAAATACATTGCTGTCGTTAATGTGTAGACGGAGTTAGCTAGATGTGTGCGGAATGGTTTTATTGTATAACGTTTGTCCTCGTCCTATTGTAACCAATTGGAATGGTTAATGGTGGCTCCTTATCAACTGAAAAGGAGATATTACAAAATCAAGTTATTCGGACGATAGCTGGGGCTCCCTCGTTCGTACGGAATGCTCAGCTGAGGGGCAACCGTGAGTTCCTCAGCGTCACACAACATCTATGAGAACTAGCCAAAACTGTGTAGCAACGCGTCAGCTTTTCGGATAACCCGTTGCTCACTTCAATTATCGAAGAACCGCAAGACCACCACCTCGGAGTCATTTTATTGGAATAGCAAACGGGGAACCACATAATGTCGAAGCCAGATTAATCGGTTAGGAAGGTCAGAAAATTACTAAATCAGTGCGAGAGAAGGCAGCCGCTTCTTAGTGATAAAGATGCGTAGAGGCTACAAGCCTGACTCCGGAAAATAATGTGATAACAGAACTATAGAAGAATTAGAGTATAACTTTCAAGTCAATTGTTTTCGAGATATTTATGATCATGTAGAGCATTTGTACAGCTCTTATTTGAAATTAAATATTTAAGTGTGTAATGAAGTTTAAGGTATTTAATTTTGTGGAATGAAATGAAACGTAATACGTAAATACCACACCTTATCGTTATCGTTATTAAATTTTGTACAGGGCGTTTCCAAATATAAATATTTTGAAACTAAAAAAATTGCTTATCAAATGGTGGACCGTGGTATCTTTAACTATATTATTGGATGACAAAGAAAATTTTACATCGATTCTTATTAGGGTTTGATATACCTACTTTAAAGATGCTGTCCAAAATTTCCATTCATAATAACATCATTAAAACTTTAGCACAAGGAATTTTATTCCAGCAATCTCATTCGTGTTCAAGGATATTGAAAGTGGCTCTCTAAAGCAGCTTGTATTTTTTTTCCTACAGTGATTAGATGGCATGTAAATAATAATTCGATCCATTTCTATGTAAACAACTGACAAACATTGAAATTTTTGTATCAATAATGCAGACATTACTCGAACTACACTTAATGATACAAAAACATTTGTGAGGTAAAGACGTTTTTTTGTGGAATACATTTTGCTAATTTCTTTATTATTTTATAATTTACCATTTATTAATAATGGACATAATGGATTATACCAACAGACTAATGAACGACATACATATGTATGTATATAAAAGGTTGTATTGCCATAAATATTCAAAAACATTTAATATTGTTGGTGAAGGAGTAATTAAGAAAAAAGAAAACACATCAAATACGTTTTTAGCTCGAATAGAAAACTGCTATTTATGTATCCTTATGAGGCCTAAATGCTCACCAAATTTCATTCAAATCCCCGAGTTCCGATTGAAGTGTTTTCTTGATAAATGCGTTTCTGTGATAACTTGTTGTTAGTGCAACAGATTGGGTTTTTGTTTTTAAGACATCAAATGCAACTCTCTCATTCAGTGCATTTAATATAACCTTTATTGTAAACGTTTGGTTCTTCGTACTAGGTAGTAGGCATTGAAGTCTGTTCAGCTTGACCAGCTTTTCTACAAAAATTCTCTTCTGTAAAAAATACACAGGTTAAATTCTATGCTACGTAACAACAATCAAGAATGGCAATAAAGTAATCTGACAACTAACTTTATTTCATATGCACATTACGATTAACAACTGAAATTCACAAAATTCTAAAACGTGCTTCAAATAAATTAATCGTTAACTTCGTTGATGCGGAGTGTACTGGTACAGGTTGCTGATAATACCGTCAACTACTTTGGAAGTAGGTACGAATTTCCCCGAACGAAGTTATTCTACTTAGGTAACCTCGTCTCTCTCAGATTAATTTGCATATTTTAATCATTATTCCTTCTTTGTTCTGGCAATTAGGGATTAACTTTGTTGGGGATTCAGTAACTTTCGATGCTTCTTGAATAACTTGAACGTGTTAAAAACATCGCTGTATTTACTATGCGGTTTTGAGAGTTAATTATGGAATATGCTAATATTTACATATATTGACCTATTGGAGTAAAATGATAAGTTCATGTTATTAATAATTTGTGCTACACAGAACCCGTATTACTTGACATACATACAAGGACATATCTTCTGAATTCATGAAATCATTAGCTGCTTCTTCGCTTAATAAATTTAGCAATAATAGTGAACTTTCTATTTTCTATAAAACATGAAGGCTGACAGATTAGTATTAGTATTAATGGGCTACGGTACAAATGCCTTTAACCACCGTGACCCTGTTAGACCTATTGTAACAAAATGCCCTTATTTATGTTAGAATAAGTGAAGGCTTTTAATAAACCTTAATACTACCCTAGGATCTTCATCCCTCGGTTCAGTAGATGTCAGAAATGGTTTACTGAAATGTTGTTGTCGGGTGCGACTGATGGCCACACATGTGTTCTGCCGTCTCCAGATCTTCTTGGCATAGATGATAGATTTGATCTTCAGCTTTCCCTAGAGAGAATAGGTAATATTTTAGCTTATCTTAGCTGATCGATAGCGTCATTTTTGCTGTCTTAGGGGAGCCTGATATGAATGCTTTCGCCTGTTTTATTCCTTGAACATTTTCCCAGTACGAGGTCTTTCGATTGTCCTCCCAAGGCTCACAGGTTATGGTTATGTTGTTATGCAATTGATAACTGTATCGAAAATAGTTATATTGTTGTCTGCTTAAAACTACGTCAGGATTAAACCTGCTTTGAAATGGTCTGTAAACTTACTTCGTCGCCAAAGGACGCTTATACATAATTTGTAATAATGCGTAGTCCAAATATTTCGTTTTATAACAAAAAATGTACTCTGGTCAGTAACAAAATAAGTTTTTTTGAGTTCGGACTTGCACTTATTTTTCCTAAGCTTTCTAAGCTTCACAAAATTCCATTCTACATGTTATAGTGGTTTGGACCTAATAATCTTCACATGCTATCAATCTTTAAAAACCTTTATAGAATTTAGAAATGTAACGTCGTTGCCCACCTTCATTCTTACATTTTCTAGCACCAGGTCTCCACCGTCAATCACAACCATAGAATATTTTAGAGGGTTTAAATTTAGTTATTGTTGTACTGATAAACCAGTAAGTCGCTCTAAGTCTTCATCCAAAAGTGAATAAACGGACGTCAATCCATCCGGCAAACAACTAATGTAAATTTGCGTGTCATCACGGTAAAAATGAGTAACAATGTTTCTAAGCGGAATGGAGCTAAGAAATATAAACAGAGATGAGCAACGGACCCAAAATAGAATCCTGAAGCACCCCAGAGACCGCATCATGGAACCTCCATCAGAACTGACTCCTGTTAGAATTTCGGTTAATATAACAGCACAACATAGTGCAGTATGGGGTGCAGCAATTTATGATTGTGATAAACGGTCTGCTAGTGTTCAGCGACACAAGTATTGTAACTGTTGCCCTCATCAAACTCCGCAAGAGTATCATCCGTAACATCCAGTAAGAATGAAGGTGGCGAAATCCAGACTGATAAACAGGTGTTCCATTACTTACTGCAGAACCATTGAGAACGTTGGTCGGAAGTGAGCTGATAGGACGAAGATTCCTAAGCTCCAGAGGAGTAGCAATCTTAGGTACTGGCAGAACAATAGTATTCGGAAGCGCCGAACTAGTTAAATAGGAGTTAATAATGTGAGTAGTAATTGGAGACTGCGACGCACCTCGACCTTTCTCGAAAATAAAATAAAATAACATCTTATTAAAACAGAAGAAAATTGTGGAGGCATATGGCATAGGCCCTAGCAATGCGCCATTACCACAACAGAACTGTAACAAACGTTAGAGTTGTAAAAACAAAAAAAATATATTTAGAAGCTTTAGATAACGAAACTAGAACAATGTGTGCCTGACGGAAGTTTTTCGCAGTTGCATTACTGTTGAAAAATATCTAGAGTATCTACAATAACTACCACCCCGAAGATAAAATAAGATAATAGAATTGGTTTTAGTTGGCCACAAATAAAAAACACCTTCTGGTTAGAAGAAGTCTGGCTGAAATGATATGTCGTATTCAGTATTATAAACCTATCCTGTGTAATAATAAAATCGTTATATGAAACTCTCTAATACATGCATTGCTTTCAAACTGTATTATCAAATCAATTTAGGTTCCACCTGATTGGATGCTTGTTTATATCCATCTAAGCTTTCTATAATATGATGACCTTAATTATAAAATCAATATTAGGTTCTATCTAGTGATTGCCATAATTACTGTCAATTCGGGTTTGTGACCCTAAATAGAATTTTCAATAATACCTAGCATGCGAATATCTTTAATACCTTAAAAATAAATAATTTTAATCAATATTTAATAATTTAATAATTAATAAATATTATATTGCAACTATTTCACTTTTCCAATTCAAATAATGCATTACATCATAAAACAATGCTTTTTAATGAACACAATGTAATCTGCAACATAAATCTGTATCGTCAATAATATTCGCAAGATTGTAATTAAGAGTATTTTTCTCTTCGTGGTGGTTGTGTTGAGGAAAGTATAACATTAATTCTGAAGTTTCTGCCGAACTCCCTTTTCGATAATGGAGACCATGTCGAAAGTTATGGCAAAGTTGTCTCGGCCAAACCAATTCCGTAACTTTCGCCGGCATTTGTTGTGCGTTCTAGGCCATTTCAAGTAAAAGTTGCTCAAAGGTTATAATTAATACACTATTGAAAAGGATATCAATAGATAATGAGTTTCTTGGAATTAATCCGAAAAATTCTGACGAATATAATTTTGGTCTCAAGAAAAGAGGTTATTAAAGATTGCTATCTTCCCTAAGATTGTATAACACAGATTTTATTAAATCGTAATAAGTCATGTAAGCCAACAACCAACACATAGACACGTGAATTTGTACAGGCAGTATATGTTTCCGGACTTGTAGGCTGTGGTCTTGAGTTGGTGTATGTCGACGTTTCGCCAGACATTGCGCCTGGGATCTAGATGTTAATGGCTCTTTTCATTTGAACAAGAACGATAAGTACCAGATTCAATGAGCATGTTGGGTCTTGTATGTACGATAGAATGGAATCGTCAAGTGTAGCACAACATATAAGCGAGAGCGGGCATAATATTAAGTTAGAAAACTTGAAATTGACTAACCCGCGGGAATTAGAGCCTTACGAAATTATTTACATAAAAAAGGACACAAAGTTGATGAATAGAGAGAACATATGACAAGAGACCTTTTTGTCTATCTTTTCGTATTTTTCGCATGTCTTTTACGGGAGTGTAAGCGGCAAAAGGAGATACTTGCAAATGATAACTTTTTTCTTGAGAATAGGGATAGAACAGGCACATCATTCGGTCATACGGTTAAAAATGAGGATCCGCACAGCTGTCCCAGATTAATTAAACTTATGTGGTGCAGAGTGTGCCGATAATTTAGTGTAAATTGTATTACTATTTGTCTGTCAGTCCTTTAGAAAAGTGTTTCCTTACAAATTGTCCGTTAGTATTAGTGGTAGTTTGTTTCTGTTCTTTTTCTTATGATATCAAGAACGATAGTTTATTCAAATGAGGAAAGGATCTGATCTGTATAATTTTTATTTTTGGAGAATATCTGCAAAATTACCTGCAGGCATCACGTAATTATGCTCAAAGGTTTCCTAACAGAAACCATCCAAATCGTGTTCGCCATAAAAAAAAGCACTAAAAGAAGACCTGTAACAGAAAACGATGAAACCAAATTTGCAGTGATTGTGTGATCTCTAATTGAAAATCCGCATGTAGGTAAAAATCAAATTCCATATCGACACTAGGCAAGCAAAGGTCTCAAGGATTCTTCTAAAACATAGTTACCATCCTAATAAAATCTTGCTCTGCCAACAACATTCTGAATGCGATTTTAAGAAACGAATTGAATTTTGTATGTGGGTGTCAGATACAGTGGCGGAAAATGAAAATCTTGTTAATGTCCATTTGCAAAACTGATGGACTGGAAGAAATGGATCTCATAATTAGCTTCCAGGATCACCTAATCTAAAAGTAGCGTATATCGGTGGATCGATTGTTTTAAAGCTGGTAGAACATTATTAGAAGAGATCCAGTGGTCGCCAGAGTACGTCGGTAAACGAAAGAAACATTACTGTTGTAGAGGACCTACTGAAAGAGTACAGGCGAATGACTACTCGTCAAATTAGTGTACGCCTAGGAATAGGTACACGACAAATTCATGCCATTTTACATGATTGTTTGGGCGTAAGTAAGGTTTCAGCCCGCTGGGTGCCAAGACTGTTCGGACTGCGTTATGGTGATGACTTTTAGTAATGGATAACAATCACTTACGAAACGTGGATTCCTGATTTCAATCCCGAGACCAAAAGTTATAATCCAAAGAATAGCGTAAACCGAAAGAAGAGCCTCCACTTAAGGCGCGTGCAATTCCGTTTGTTGGAAAAGTAATGCTTACTGTATTCTGGGATTCCGAAGGGATTATTTTTATGGATTATCTACCGAAAGGTCCTACAATTAACGCAGAATATTATTCGAATTTAATATCTGGGCCACTGCAGCACGCACTTGTCACAAACGGCCTGGAAAGTGGCATAAGCGTCTGTTATTGCAACAGGATAATGCAAAACACCATATCGCAAGAAAGACAAAGGATTTTTGAATGATTTACGATGGGAATTGCTTCCTCATCCACCTTACTCACCAGATCTCGCACCCAGCGATTTTTATCTGTTCCCAGTTTGGAAAAAACCTTTACGGGATGTTCGATTTGAGTGTTTAACTAACGTAAAACGTATCATAAATAGGTGGACTGTAGAGACACCGAATGAATTCTTTGAAGATGGCTTAAAAAAATTGTTTATCGCTGGAATAAATGTATTCAGTTAGATGGAGATTATGCAGAAAAACTACATTGTATTATTTATGAAAATTTACAACATAAAAGAAATTATAGCTAAATTCCCAGAACTTTGGAAACATCCCTCGTATTCATTAAATATATTATTGGGAAGAAATCATTTGTAAATGCCTTTCCTACTAAAAGTTGCAGAATTTTCAACAACTTCGCAAACTTTTTAGAGAAATTATTTAAGAAAATCGTATTTGTTCGTATTGGTAAAAACTAGCAATCACGCTGTTGCTACACAAATTGCAAAATTGTCTGGAAATCGTATAGGGTAACGCTACTTTACTATTAGTTGCAACGTGAACTTACATTGCGTTGTCACAGATTATAAATAACATACTGCAAAATTTACAATTCAGGGTTATTTTTATGTTTTAAGTTAAGAAATATTTTTATTTTAAGTAGGTGGTGTTGGAGTAGTGTTACTAACTACTGAATTAACATTTAATGAAGGTGTTATATTAATATAGTTATACTTTAATTTCTTTAACAATTAAAATATTTTTATGACTACTAAATCGGTGTGTTATTTGCACAAAATAATTTTCGGTAAGTTGTAGTTTAAATGTAGTTTAAGTTTTACTCCAGGGGAAATACGTGTTTACGTAGTTATGCTTTATGACTTAAATTTATTATAACGTACGTAAAGGGTAAACGCGGAAACTGTAGAAACGATTCTAGCCAGTTTACCTTATGACTCCATGACTTCGGTTTAATGGCTTTAATAAGCAAGTTAGCATTGCGAACTTGTTTTAGTGCGTCTCACTTTCTACCAGAACTCGTGAATAGCTTCTATTGTACGATATTCCGGTAACTTCGGATATGTGTATAGCGTAAGAAATGGGCTCTAACACCGCCTTCGGAAATGGCTATGTAGAATGGCGCAGACGGACGGCACCTTAACGCCTTTGAAGTCGTTGGCTCGTAAAGCTAACTGCGTAAAAGTTAAATGCATCGTGTCATTCTTTCGCGAGGTTAGTTTAATAGAAATGTCGACGTGTAGTAAATATTACTTTAGTGTAATTAAATTACGCCACCATAGCCTTCCACCTTGCGTTTCGTGAGTAGTTTGGGGAAGAAAATATGTTTATGTTCTCGTAGCATACGTGTGCAGAATGGAAGTGAAGGTTGTTAACAATATTATGCTTTAATCAACGCCTGGAGAGTAGAACAAATAACACTATTTGCCTTTAATTAAATTCCGTGTGTGGGGAAACATCGAGGAAAAAATGCGCAAGAAGCACGCTGTTCTGTTTCTTTTTTGAAAGTTAGAAAGTTTACTCGGTAAGAGCAGTAAAATATCTTAATAATATTATATATATATATATATAATCCAAAGCCTGTCTACCGTTAAACGGTGTAGGCAGTATCTTCTCTTCAGTTGCTCACAAATTTCTTCCATTTCGCCCTGTCCTTTGCTATCTTAGCTGCATCTGTCCATGTTACACCTTTCTTTTTCAAAATTTCTGCAATTACCATATTCCATGTCTGTTTTGGTCTACCTCTTCTTCTATTCTTTGCAATTCTTGCTTCCCATACTTTTTTCGGTTGTCTTGTACAGCTCATCCTTTGTAGATGTCCCCACCATCCTAGTTGTCTTTGTTCAATAAATTCTAAAATTGGCGTTATCTCTAGGTCTTTTCTTATGTCCTCGTTTTTCATTCTATCGTATTTGGTAACTCTTCGTACTCTTCTCAGATATCGCATCTCAGCAGCTTGTACTTTACTTTTCTGTCTTTGGTTCAATATCCATGATTCACAGCCAAACGTTAGGATCGGTCGGTAGATATGGTAGATTTAAATATCTTCATTTTTGTTGTACTAGATATTTCTTTTTTATTTATAAATCTACTGCTCATAGCATAATACAATTTCGTTGTCTTTTCTATTCTTTTATTAATATCAGCTTCTTGCGACCCGCTTTCATCAATTGTAACTCCCAAGTATTGAAAAGTTTTTACTTGTTCTATTTTGTCCCTTCGATTTGTATCTTCATTAATACTGGCTCTTCTCCTATTGCCATTACTTTCGTTTTATTTTTGTTTATTTTCATTCCTTTCTCATTCAGTACAGAGTTCCATATATCTAAATTTAGTTGTAGATCTTGTTCGTTCTTTGCCATCAGTACTACATCATCTGCGAATGCGCCTTCTGAGATTGCCACCCGCTGTAGGTTCATATGTCCTATTGTAAGTTTTTTACTTCTTCTGGTACATTCTTTAAGTATTTCATCCATGTACGTAGTAAACATGACTGGGCTCAAGCTTCCTCCTTGTCTCAAACCTTCTGTTGTTCTGAAGGTTTCCGATTCAGTGTTATTGTAGATGACAGCATTTACGTTGTTATTGTATATTATTTGTATGAGTCGTATTAATTTGCCATTCAAGCCCCTTTTTTCCAGAATATCCCATAATTTCTCTCTTGGTACTTTATCAAATGCTTTCTCCAAATCAATATATGCCAAAAATAATTTCCTCTGCTCTTGTGACATCTTTTGTGTTAATTGTTTAATAGAGAAAACATGGTCTTGCGTGTTCTTGCCTTTTATGAACCCACTTTGTGGTTCTTCAAATGTATCTCCTATTGCTGTTCTTATTTTCTTGTCTAGTATTCGTTCCATTATTTTCATAGCAGTGTTTACTAATGATATGCCTCTATAATTGTCACAATGTCTTTTATCCCCCTTATTTTTATATATTGGCACAATTAACGTTTTTTTCCATTCGTTTGGTAGTTCTTCTTCTTTCCATATGATTTTATATATGTCTAACATTATTTGTTTTCCTCTCATACTCATGTTTTTAAACATTTCTGTTGTTATCTTATCACTTCCGGGGGCTTTCCCATTCTTTAGTTTCTCTATTGCTTCTTCTAACTCTTCCATGCTGATTTCTTCATCTACTTCTTTGTTATCAACCTTCTCTCTTCTCACTTGTTCCTTCTTATTTTCTTCGTCTCTTTCATCTTGCAACAACTCTCGAAAAAATTGTTCCCACCTAGCTATTATTTCTCTATTATCTGTTAAAATATTTCCATTCTTACTTTTTATGTGATGATGTATTTCTTGTGCTTTCTCCTGTCTAATTGATTTCAGAAATCCATAGAACATCTTTTGATTTTCTTTACTATTACGTTCCATCTTCTCCCCAAATTCTCTCCATGTTTTATTTTTGGATTCTATTACTAGTTGTTTAACTTTCTTCCTTTCACTTTTATACTTCTCATAATTTTCTGTTGTTTGGTTTGATAGATATATTTTCCATGCCTTTTTCTTCATCTTCGTATGTTTCTTTAATTCCTCGGTCCACCATGCTGTCTGTTTTCTTTTCCCTTTCTTTTTCATTCCACACGTTTCTTTTGCTGCCATTAAAATTGCTTTCGCAAAGTCGTTCCATGTTTCTTCAATTGAACCCCTCTCTTTTTTTACTTGCATGTACCTTATTATTTCATCTAATCGTTTCTCATAATTTTTGGCAACGTTTGGGTTTCTCAATTTGTGTGCTCTTATTATCTCTGGTTGGGTTTCCTTCTGTTTATTCATTTTGTTATTCCCCTTCTTAACAACGATTTCTCTTATTTTGGATATGACTACAAAGTGATCACTGCCAATCTCTGGTCCTCTTCGCACTTTCGTATTTAACACATCTTTCCTATTATTTTTATCTATCAATACATAGTCAATAATTGATCGTTCATTTCTGCTTTTTCTTTCCCTCGTATATTTGTGGATGTTTTTCTGTTCAAAGAAAGTGTTCGTTATGACCATATTGTTCATAATGCAGAAATCTAACATTCTTCTTCCATTATTATTTCTAACATTCTCTCCATGGTTTCCCAGTATCTCCTTGTATATTTCATCTCTTCTCCCGACTCTGCTGTTGAAGTCCCCTAATATAAACACATTTCCTCCTATTTCTTCTCTTGCTAACGTTAGTTCTTTCCAATAATATTAATAACAGTAAAGATATTGTGCCGGAGCCATTGTTCCTTTATGGGCAATTTTTAAATGTTCAATGTCAGTTTTTAAATGTTCAATGAATTTGGACCACCGTCTTGAAAATATCAAAGTCAACATTTTTGTAGTCTACAATACCATTGCTCTAGCAAGAATTGTGATGAATCATGTGCCGTTCTCACAAACTTAAAGACATTTTTATGCCGAGAACAAGATAAATCATGATTATTATTTACAATTAATTTTTTAAATTTTCTTTCATTTGTATTAAATTTTTATTTTGTTCAATACTCTCCGCCGATTCTATAGATACTGCCACGTATAAATATTATTAATTAGTTAATTACAATCATTTATGTAGAGGAATATCTTGTTGATCCTCGTCAAAATGCAAGATGTATAAACGTCATACCGAAATTGTCTATATAAGATTCTCAAATTGGTCGGCTCATATAGACGACTCTTACTAAACGAGGTCTCAGGGAGAAAGTTCTCGTACGGTCTGCCTTTGCGGGCTGATGTGGAATACTCCCGACTGCAGTTTCGTTAACAGCCTTCAGCTTTTTTAATCTGAGCGTATGTTTGAGCTCGTATTTAATCATATACCGTACGTTCCGCGATAATTCCTGCCTCAGTAGTTATAGATAGAAATATAATTTAAAATTTATCAATTTTATACCGAATTAAAAGTTATTAGAATTTCCCGTTTTATTTTAAGAATCCATTATTTCCGTTTATTTGCTTACTCTATTTTTTAACTTATCGAATAAAGATTGCTTTTCTATTTTCTTATGTTAGAAAATTTGTTTATTTTTGCTTATCTGATTTATTCGATGAACTCTGGACAATTGAGCTACTTTCGATAGACGTTGATGGATGCAGCGCTCGACATCGAACTAAATCACTAATTTCGCTAAGTCGAGAGCACCGTAATTAATTCAATTACACGTGTTGATTACCTATTTCATTAAGAAAAGGTAATCTGATAGTACCAAATTACACCGATGGAGAGAACTATGAGCAGGGTGCGCAAGTAGCTACGTATATATTTATCGTTAATGTAGATTTTCCGTTAGTTTTTGTTCATAAAATGTTCTGTGTTATACATCAAATATTAGCTTTCATCTGTAAAATGTGAAAATAAAATAATTAAGTATTTGAAACAAGCTCACTCCGGTAAGGAATCGACAGGCGTGCTGACAACTACACCACGGGGTCCTATGCCAGCAACGAAATTACTTTAATATTTAGATCCTTTTTGAATTATTATAATTGGACACAGTTATCCAGAAGAGATCCGATCAACAATGTTTTCGTTATGGGTTGGTTCCTTGTTGCATAACGACGTCCAATTGGAATTGCAGTATTGAAGACGTAGATATCTTTTTCGTGAGGAATTGTTGCGAATTCGGGAGTATCAACCCGATTCTCTATGGGCAATTTAAGATATTACTTTTTTTTTTGAGCGACAAGAAAAAGTAGCCTTTTAGACTAACTGGATATTTTACAGAAGATATGTTTTTGTGTGGAGTTCGGCGTTCGACGGCAAACGTGTAACACGTACCGTCAGCGTGGTAAATTGTAATCGCGATTAGAGTGTTTCAAAGTTAAATAGCATTACGAATAGTTGGTGAGGTGTAATTTGCTGTTCTTAGAAAGTGCATACGAGTGATCAAAAGAGTTCTGTTAAGAATTAATAAGCTGATCGTGGTTAGTAGTTAAGGATTGGTAAGCTGAACAAAGCAGCTGATCGTAGTTCGGAAGTCATCGGGCAGCGTCGAGTCAATTTGCGAACGGCGCGTTGAGGTCGTGAGTATATAGGCACGTTCAAAAAGTATGAGCGGTAGTAAGAGGCGTGACAGAGATAGCGGAGACGATAGTGAAGCGTTAGCGTTCAGCAGAAGCAAGAAAGTAATCCGGTCGCCAGGATCAACATAGTGGAAATATGGATGAAATAGGGGGATTGCGGAAACTGATGGAGGAGATGTGCGCCGAAATGAAGAGAAATACAGAGGAGGTTAGAAAAATGAGGGAAGAGATGGCGAGAAGGGAGGAAAGTTGGGCAGCGGAGAGAATTGGTGGCAAGAGTGATCAAGTTGGAGAATAGAATAGAAGATATGGAAAAGGAGAAAAGAAGAAATAATATAGTAGTTGCTGGTGTGGATTTTAAAGATTCGGAGAAAGAACAAGCAGTAGGTAGATATATCGAGAATAAACTGCAGGTGTCGGCGGAAGTTATTAAGGTCTTCACGATCAAAAGTAAAAGCGGAAAACCAGTGAGCGTTGTGCAATTGCGCAGTTGGGAGGATAAACAGCTGGTAATGAAGAATAAGCATAAATTAAGAGGAACAGATAATTACATCGAAAACGACTTGACGCAGAGGGAAAGAGAAATACAGGCGGAGATTAGGAAGATAGCACGGGACGAGAAGAATAAGGGGCGGAAAGCGAAGGTTGGATACAAGAAAATCTTTATCGAGGGCGAGGTTTACAAATGGGATGAGTGCGAAGGAGGTGTAGTGAGGGGAAAAAACTGAAAGCAAAAAAAGGAGTGGATCAGTATAAGGCGACAGTGGCAAAGGACATGGTACAGGGAGGAATAAGGATACAAAATGAAAAGTTCGTGAAAGCGGGTACGTGGAATTTACGAGGGACAAAGTACACAGGTGCGTTGAGAAACTTAGAGTTGGAAGCGAAAAGGTATGGCATAGATGTACTGGCGGTGCAGGAAACTAAACAAAAGAACACGGGTATCTTAGAGCTTGAGAGCCATATATTTTGTAATAGTGGGGACGAGGGCAGTGTTTTTGGGGTGGGATTTCTCATTAAGAAAGCATGGAAGGGGGCAATAACAAACTTTATGCCAGTGTCCAAGAGAATTTGTGTGCTTCAGTTGCAGTGCGATAAGGGAATGATCAACTTAATTAATGTGCACGCGCCCACAGAAGATAAAGACGAGGATGAGAAAGATATATTCTATGAGAATCTGGAAGAAGAGTATGAAAAGTGTGCTAAGAATGAAGTAATAATACTTTTGGGAGACTGGAATGCAAAAGTTGGTAAGGAGCAAGAATTTTACCCAGTGGTTGGAAAGCATACCAAACATGAGGTTAGCAATGATAATGGGAGAAGGTTGATAGGGTTTGCCTCTGGAAGGGACTGCCGAATAGTTAGCACATGGTTTCAACAAAAAGAAATTCACAAAGGTACTTGGAAAGTACCAGGAAGAGAACAAGTGAATCAAATTGATCATGTAATAGTGCACAGTAAGTATACTAAGTTGATAGCCTCGGTGAGGAGCTGTAGAGGTGCTGATATGGGTAGTGATCATTATTTGGTACGGGTTGTACTCAACGGAAAGTTGTGGGAGGAAAAAGGTAAGCTAAAACGGAGCTGCCCGGGATTTCATGTTGACACCTTAATAGAGAGTGAAGAAAAGCAGGAGGAATATCGGCGTAAGGTGCAGCAACAATGTAAAGAACTGCATTCAGGGGATTCATCACAGGAAGCATTAAGGAAAGTAGCGCAGGAGGTAATTGGCAAAAAAACAAGGTTTCAAAGGAAAACATGGTTTAATGAGGATTGTAGGGCAGCTCTGGAAGAAAAGCGCAATGCAAAGTTGCAAATGCTGCAGGATGGCAGTCAAATGTCAAGGCAGAGGTATCAGCAAGCTAGACAAAGTGCGAAGAAGGTATGTAGAAGATCGAAAAGGAGTTACAAAGAAGCAGAGGTGCAGAAGGTTGAGGAGAGTTACAGAAGAAAAGAAATTAAAAACTTCTACCAGGAAATAAAAAGGAGTCGCAATGTAGTGTCACAAAAGATTTTAGTGTGCAAGGACAAAAATGGAAAAATGATGGGAAGTGAGGCAGAAATCTTGGGGAGGTGGAGGGAGTATTTTAGCGAAATTCTCAATGAAACAAAAGAAGCTTTGGAGGAAAATGGCGGAATTCAAGTGGCAGATGAAAAGTTGATTAGAAGAAATGAGTCCGAAGTAGAAGAACCAACAAGAGAGGAAGTGGAGGACATAATTAAAAGGATGAAAAATCGTAAGTGCCCAGGGGAGAATAATATAAATTTGGAATTGATAAAATATGGAGGCAAAGAACTTATTACACGCATTTATGAACTAATAAAGGAGGTTTGGAGGAATGAAGATATGCCGAAGCAATGGAGAGGAGCGGTTATTGTACCATTACACAAAAAGGGCGACAGAGCAGTATGTGGGAACTATAGGGGTATCTCGCTCTTGGATGTGGCCTACAAAATCTTAGCCACGGCAATACGCAAAAAATTGCAGGCAGTAACCGAAAATGAAATTGGGGAGTACCAGGCGGGATTTAGGAAGAACCGCTCATGTGCAGACAACATCTTTGTCTTGAAAGAGGTGCAGACCGAATGCTATGAAAATAATATAGAGTTGTGCGCAGTTTTCGTAGATTTTAAAAGAGCGTACGACTCGGTACTCAGAGATAAACTTTACGAAGCTATGAGAGAATTAGGAGTCCCGGAAAAAATTGTAAGGTTGACCAGGATGACGCTGTACCAGACATCAAGTGCAGTAAGAGTAAATGGCAGCAATTCATCCTACTTTGAAGTAAAGAACGGATTGAGACAGGGAGACCCCTTGTCAACTGTGCTGTTTAACATCCTTCTGGAGAGCATTATTAGAAAAAGCGGAATAAACAGGTCTGGAACTGTTTTGAATAGAAGTCATCAATGCCTGGCGTATGCAGATGATGTAATTTTACTGGTAAGATCAATGGAGCAGCTGAGAGATATAGTAAGTGTATTCGAAAAAGAGGCGAGATTAACGGGATTGCAGATAAACGAGGAAAAGACGAAGTACATGCGGATGAAGACACATGCAAATAAGGAAAGTGAGGAAGAAGCAGTGATTTTTAGAACTGACGAAAGTGGGTTGCTCTGCATAGAGCAAGTGAGGCAGTTTGTGTACCTGGGGGTTAAAATAACAGACAATGGAAGAGAAGAGGAGGAGATAGGATCGCGTATTATGAAAGCAGATCGTAGTGTAGGAAGCCTAGCGGAGATATTAAGGTCGAAGGATATAGCACGCAGCACCAAAGTGCGTGTTTACCAAACAGTAATAAGGCCAACTCTAACTTATGCTTGTGAGACCTGGGTGCTAACGAAGGGCACGGAGGAACGGATGGAAAGATGGGAAAGGAAGATTCTAAGAAAAATTTATGGAGGGAAGCGAACTGGGGAAGGATGGGAAAGGAGAACGAATGATGATCTGAAGCAACTGTACAGATTTCCGACGATTTCTGACTTTGTGAGGGCTCAGCGCGTTAGATGGTTAGATGGGGCATATTAGTCGATTATCTGAAGACAGAATAATAAAGCATGTGGCATGGAAAAGAATAGTAGGAATGAGGAGGAAAGGAAGGCCACGTCAAAGATGGTCGGTGGAAGTGGAGAAGGATTTGCAGCAGAAAGGAGTTGAGGGTTGGAGAAATAAAGTGGCAGACCGAGCAGCATGGCGCAAGATTGTAAAGCGATGGGCCTAATAGGCCTGTTAAAGCTATATATATATATATGTTTTTGTGAAGTTTATTATTTAGTAAATTCTGTACCTAGTTTGTAACAATGAATAAAAATAACAATAACAGTAATAATAATAGAAAACAAAACAATAAACAAGCAATTACAGTAAATGTTCAAAAAATTGTCCATTTTCATAATGCACAATTGTGACACTTTGAACTGTCTTTAGTATGGCTTTTCTATGAATAACATCGGCTTTCTAGAGTCTACCTCGAAGTTCTCCAATGTTTTTTGGCACATCAATTTTATAAACATTTATAACTTCCCATCAAAAGTAATCCAGAAGACTTATTGTTAGGCCAGGAGATCTTGCCGGCCATACAACTGCACTATCTCTAGTCCAACCGTTTGGAAACTCTTGACATAAGCCATTCCATTCCGCATTGTAAACCTGTGTGCCGTCTCTTGCCTCTATAAATGCTGTAGTTGATTTAACAGAATGTTGTCATCTAAGAAGTTATATACCTGTGCGCGAAGAGGGTTTAAGTATCTTTCTCTATTTAATGTTTCTTCATATATAATTGTTCCTATGACGCGGTTTCCCAAAATGCTTATCTAAGCGTTTAATTTAAAACGGTGCTCTGAGTTCCTTGCCCTGTTTTGTCTGGGATCTGTGTTACCTAATAATGCTCCGTTTTCCTGTTCAGAATTGGTAAATTTCGATTCATTTGACCCGATGATTCTGTATAGAGTATCTTCATCGTCTTCTAACTTTCCCACGCAGTACTCCACTCTTCTTAAATTATCACTAGGTAGTAAACTATGGCTAACAGGAGTCTGGTTTGGTTAAAACTGGTTTTGATACATACATCTGGAATGGAGAATTTTTCTACTGCATCTTAACGTATAGCACCTAACTGGAGAATTTGTTGGTAAATTAAAAAACGGAGACATTTTTAACCGAAACAAAGAAGCTTTTCACCGAAACGGAGAAATTTCTCACTGAAACGAAGAAAGTTTCTGCTGAACATATGTAACACTGCCTGTTTTGAGAGAACCACCGCATTAAAACTTCTAACAGATAATTAAGGACGTATGTTTCCGACTGAAATAAAACTGTATTGTCTGTATGCAAACTAAACAGAATGATATCCTTGTTGTAAATCCAAATGTTCGCCAGCGAATGTTATGTGAGCAACCGTCAGTAGGTAGACGCCAGCCTCAGGAACTGCATTTCGTCATGAAGATACAATTAAAACCAGACCGCACCAGCACCTTTAATTTAAGTTGCCTTTATTTATCAAACCGAAATACAACAACAGTGAAACACTTCACTATTACCCTCTACCACAAACACTTCACTGACACTGAACGTACGTTTCGATCGCTTCAGCAGCAATACTGAACTCAGTTCAAGATGATAGCTTAGCTATCGAAACGTACGTTCAGTGTCAGTGAAGTGTTTGTGGTAGAGGGTAATAGTGAAGTGTTTCAGTGTTCCAGTGCCACAGTATTCGAGAACGTGATTTAGTACAACAGTCATTACAAGATATTTTACAAACTATCTGCAACTAGAGCGACAAGAGTCACATCGTATAACTTTTCTAGATCTTGGGAGAAACTTGGGAGCCGCGTAATGTTTATGTTAACAGGAATTTGAATAGAAACCAACGGGAGATTATCCAAATGGTAAATGTTGTATTTTCTACATAAATAACAGTCTATTAGCGTTTACACGCAAAATGTCGTCAGAATTAAATTTGCCCCAGACTGGAAATATAGAACTTTACGTCGAAATAAACTCTATGTTATTAAACGCTTGAATTATTGAAGATACTCCGTGTCAGTTGTAGGTTATTGTTTATAGCTACTCCGAGGCGCGCTTAAGATACTTTATCCTCATTTACGTTACTTGATTATCAAAAATTACAGCTTGAGGGCGTGCTCTTGCTTATATATCGTCAAAGCATTTAGTGTTCATCTCTAGTGTCCGCAATCTAGAGTTTGCAGTGAACTTAATAGGCAAGTTTCGAAGTAGACACTTCTGAGAGTCATATAAAAATAATAATTTCAAGAATTATTTGAAGCATTTTTAAGGAAAATTGAAAAATTATGAAACCAACAATAGGGCGACATTCAACCATTCCCGAAAAATGCGATGAATTAACTAATTGAAGTTTATTACGTTTATATTTTTTGTTTATTTACTTTCTGAAAGAGCCGATACACCTAAGTAAATACAGAACTATCTTTGAGCCGCAGCGGCCGCGACTTGCGAAGTTTCTCATCTTGTACGCATTCATGTATGCATTCATTTTATATAAATCTGCTTAAAACATTGTGCTATAAATCAATAATGTCTTAAAATATCTTTCAAACAGGTAGAGCTATAATCGTAATTTAACCTTTAGTACCACGAGCTTTTATTCGAGCAATCTGAAAGGATCAATTATGCAAAATCTGGAGAATTATACAAGCACGTGATCAACTGTGAAGAGCTTTAGTGTTTTACTTGCAGTTTTGAAAGTGTATAGACCCTTCACCTTTCGGTATCATATAGGTCAAATTTATAGGGTAAAATAAACTAGTGCCCTACACAGCGGCGGTGGGTGATGTAAATGGGAGGGCATGAACACCAATTCGATTTTCTCGTGTATTTTCCTTGCGTATTATTAACATTGTACTATGCAACGAAAATACACGAGGAAGTCGAATCGTTGAGCGTGGCCTGTCGTTTACAGAAGTTTTCAATTAAAAATCTAAATTGCCAAAAGGGTGTACAGTATTTATTTTCCTATTCACTTTATTACATAAATAAAACAAAAATTTCGAATCGAATTGCATTTGATTTATCATTAGCAATATATATTAGGCTAGATACATTCTATTTGCGAAACTCCTTAATGCTTCAATATTTTCTGCTTACTTTGATTTAAAAATAGGTGCTTTTTGATATAAGAAGAATACTCTTCTAGTTAATAATTATTTAATAAGTTATTTAATAAAAAAAAAAGAAAACATTTAATAACAAGTAAGCCTGCAGAAGCGAGTGCGCAATCATTAGCGGCGCCGATATATTTCGAATGCGAATGTTGTAGTTTGAATGCGGATTCAAACGCGTCCGGTTAGTATGTGTATGAATGACGGTTTGGATCGATGATGGCGAATCGGCGGCGTGCTTTGTTATGTTCGACGAGTGTTAATGGATTTCTTAACCGATTTCCGACATGAGAACACACTGGCTCTATTATTAAACATACTGGTTGCAATATCAACATTTTACAGTACAGTACTTTTGTTTGTAAAAGACATGTTAATGGCAAACAGCAACTGTTAAATTATTATTTTTTTTTATGTTAAGTGTGAGCAACATTCCACACAATATTGTAGACAATGAAGAATTTCGAAAGTTTTGGGGAAATACATTCCGGCATGGAGATTGCCAACAAGAGGTCAATTACAGTTTAATTTACCGCGTGTGAAAGACACGATCACGGATGAAATCAAAGCAGAGTTAAATCAAAAATATAGTTGACGGTGGATGAAACAACGGATGCCAGAAAGAATTGTATCTTAAATGTGTTAGCGCACAGCGATGTGGCATTCGTGTCTCTTCTTTTACATAGTACAATATTACAGAAGATAAACGCGGAAACGGTGGTAGAAACTATAGTAAATATAAATAAAACAATCTGCTTCATGTAAGCTGTTTGCTCCATGAATGTCATCTTGTAGTTTCTATTAAATTTCCAAAACGCATTCGTGAGTTTAAACAGGCTTGTCTGGGCATTACTCAACCACTACAGCTGGTATTGATGAGATGGAGAACGTGGCTTAAAAGTGTTTTTGCACATTATTAAACCTTCTAAAATTCAAATCCGCAAGAAGCTTATGTGATAGGGGTTCAAGTAAAAACCAAGGGTGCAAATATAATGCGAACGACCTTTTTAAATTCGCAAACATCACATTATTAGACGCAGAGCGCTCATTTTCCAAATACACACAACATATTTTCATCCCGCCGTAGGAGTATGACTGAGTCATCAATGGAAGCCATACTAATGATACAATACCACAGCAAATCTTTAAGTCATTCTCAATCAATAACAATGAAACTAAAATAGTAAGTAAATACATACATTATTTTTAATATTGATAGTAACCGAACCGTAGGCTACTGCGAAAGCAATCGTTTTTGCAGACTTAGTCTTTATCGAGGCATGATATAAGCCTGAAGTAATAAGATCCTATTTCGTAAGTACAAATGAAGTAATGCATTATTATAAAAGCTTTGTTAATAGGAAAGAGTTTACACCAGTTCTGTGGATGCAATCCTTCACGATTTGTTTTTTAAACTTAACGTTGACTAAAATTTTAACCAAGAATTTCAGTTATAAACAAATAACTTGAAATGTTCATAATTTATAAAATAAAATAAAAAAAATAAAATTTGACAATTCATTAAAGACGGTTGGTATATCAGAATTTGTATTAGACGCTGCATACGTCATAAACAGCCATGGCGTAACTACAAAGATTCTGTACATGAGTACATTATAATTCTAGTGGAAGGTATATCTCCAGGAGCTGATTTTATTTTTTCAGGAAGAATATTTCTGTTATACAGCGCAGGTAAACTTTCCAAATATTTGAAACTATTTGTAGGTATACTGATACCGCTTCGTGTTTCAACAAATTCTCTCTGAGATGAAAACTTTCTTGGAAAATTCAAAACATCAAACGTTCTATTTAAGTTTTATAAACGCCTTCAGAAGCCATATATCTCTGTCAATCCTTTAGACGTACGTTTCCTGAAGTTATACACTTTACTATTCCGCGGGCGACTGTATGAGTGGAAGATAGTCTACAAACAACAGGCAATTTTTCAAAAGATTAATATCCGTGGAACAATGCGAAAGATCGTGATAAATTTCTTTATGGAAAGTATCTGTATCAAGATATTTTAATACAAATGACACGCAATATTTTTCCTTTCCCTCAACAGGTCGGCTACGATTCTCCTCCGCCCATTTGTCAATATCACGCGAGCGCACGCGAAAGGCGCCCTTTCGACGTGGATATTATTGCATAAATATAACCGTCGAAGGCCATTACCATACATATACTACCGTGCTTGTTATTCCAATAAACACCATCGATCATTCCTGGTTGGTGTATAACGAAAATCAATCAGTTGGAGGAAGCGATATCACAAAGCTAACGGGATATGTTCATTCTGAAAATGTAGGACAAACTTATTGTTTACATTGGCATGTCATTTCCGTACTAGCGAGTGGCAAATGTTTATCCAGGAGGAATTGGAGATAAAGACGAATTAACTAATGGGTTCAATTATACAACAAACAGGAAGATTAATACAATGACAAATACTTTCCACATAGAGTAATGGCTATAATTTTGAAACCAAACACCAATCGCCACGATGGAAGAATCCATCTTCACCTCACCCAAAGAAAGCTCATCAAGTCAAAGCAACATCAAGCTCTCACTGATTTGGTTTTTTCATATTAATCTGACTCTTAAGACGCAACGCAGACGACAAACAGTCAGCGAACGACAATTTTGTCGCTCACAATTTACACTACAGTTTAGAACGCGTAGAATGACCAACAAAATAGTCTAACATCTGCACTATGGCTAAAACTGTTTTGCTTATTTACTCCACCTTTGAGACAGGTTGAGCAAATAAGCAAAACAGGCAGGATTCTGTTAAAAGATCTGACATAAAAAAAGGATATGAGAAATATACAAAAAGAATCACAAATTCAACATACGGACCATGTAGAAAATAATAAAAAAAGGTAAAGAAGACTTGTTTTTGACTAACGAACATTGTACGAGAGGATACAGATAAATCGCAGTAAAACGCAGCTGTTAAATTTTCCGATGTGTAAATTTCTGAGACTAACGATAGCACGAAAGCGTCGAAAGATGGGTGAAAAAACAGTTATTGAAGCGATAACAAACGCAAAATCTAGTACCATAGACTCCTATTCTTACATCTACATATCACAGTTAAACAAGGAAGCAATCGTAGAAGATTCACAAATGTGTATGAAAAAGTGATTTGATAATTACAGGTGCTACAAAGCAAAGTAATACATATAACCCAAAAATATAGCCAGAGGGTACTTACATCACCTTTCTTTTTAGAAGATGACACAGTGCACACCATTAATTTAATGCAACAAAAGCGGCTTTCCATGTTTTAATGTATATTAAGTTGGCGTAGACACTTCATAAGTTCCAGCGAGTGGTTGCGCTAGGCTTAGTAATAAGCTTTAATTAAAGGCTGGAGCAACAAAATCAATTCTTGGGTAACAAATTAGCGACAAAATATGCAACTGGTTTGCTAGTGGGCTTATGAAGTGGCTACGCCAACTTAATGGACATAATTTTTGATGCAAACATTCAATGTCTGCGTAATAAAATAGGTAAGATAGAGTTAGTGCTAATGTAAATATTCTTTGCTGTGCTGAACGTTGGATAAATAAATAAGAACTGAAATTATTAAATTAATAATTAATTTGAGGTATGCACGTGGGATATATTCCCTTAAATTTAATTCAGTTGTACTTTCATTTTATAATGGGAGATTACAGTGTAGCTTTCAGTAAATTAGAAATGATACTGTCAGGAATTTGTTCATTCAGAAGCGATTTTGCTTGGTAAATTTTTAAAACGTTAATGCCGATTGGTTGGACTTAATAGATCTGTTTCAAACCTAAAATTTACAGCAGAAAACGTTTAACTCAACACGTGTGTCGATTTCTGTATTGACAAATATTTTTAAATATGTATGTTTAAATATGTACATTCAATTCTAAATGTAGTTAATTGTAATCTGTCAGATCATTATTCCCTAAAAATCTGAAAAAAATTAAGCGACCTACCATACGTTCAGTATTTCTTGCAACTACCAATTACTGACTCCAAATTAAAACCATTTTGCCTTCGGATTAAGTAACTTTATTTAGAGTTTTTTATAGCTCTTTGCAAACAATTTACGGATACTTTTTCTCAAAGATATTTAAGACAATTCACGAACACGACTTCTAAATGATTTTCTGAGAGGATGTGAAACAAATGGTTGACGCAATGGATATTATACATAAATCAACAAAAGCAATCATTTGAGATATTTCAAAAATACAAAAAAAGGATTTAATTCGCGGTTAGGTAAAGCTAAAAGGAATTGGAACATTAAAAACATTAAGGAAGCAGGTAACAAATCCAAAGCTGCTAAGGGGGTTAATAAATAATTAATAGAAATTTAAGTCGTCTACGTCCAAAAATTGAAGTAACACCTAACCAGTTTAATCTACGTTTCATCGGCGTTCCTAATCAAATTGCCTTCACGATACTTGGAAATCATAATGTTCACCTGAGGAGAACGAAAGAGAAACTACTGAAATCAGTATCATCAAATTTAGAATATACAAACGAAACAGAAACATTTCAAATAACTATTAGGCTGCTAGTTTCGAAAAGTGAGGATATCTATTACATGATAGCTAATGAGATTATCCGCAAAGATTTTGTACCTCCAGGTCAGACTTTTAATGCAGAATTCTATCGTGAAACACATCCATAGTGGAAAAGTGGAAAACATTCAAAGATGTGGTGCAAGAACGACTGGGTATTTCGCAATGATAATGCGAGACTACATACCGCTTTCATCGTACAGCAGTTTTTGGCAAAAAGACACATGGCTGTTGTTACTCATTCGGATGACTCGCCTGACTTGGTCTACTGTGACTTATCCTTTTCTTTCTTCTCCAAAGGTAAAGTGTTGAAGAATCGTGAGTGGCGATGAATTCATTAACAAAAGACTTAGGATAGCATTTGAAATTATCACTAAACTGGTTTGTGAAACATGTAAATATCTTACTAGATAGAATATAGAACTTTTTCAATAATTGAATAATTCATTTCTACTCTTTGTAGTATGTACGTATCTAAAGGGAATACGTTTGTAAAATAATAGGTGACATTAGTAGACAATAGGCTTCCATAGAGAGTAATTTCCATATTAAAACTTTATTGGACATAAAGAATAAGTTTCAATATAACATTGTATACATTGCATGCTCAATTAATATTTTATTAAGGTTGATAGCTTTGAATGCATAACCAATCAGAAGAAGTACAAGCAATTTAGGATATAAATCTAAGAACTATACGCTGCTGAACAAAACAGAGCGGCATTAAATCGATATGGTAGGTCGCTTAATTTTTTTCTGATTTTTATCACAAAACGGTAAACACAGGGACTTTGCCCTACATATGTACGCGTACAACCACGTTTGCTGGTAAATATCTTTAAATCGTACTCGTACAAATCAATATTTAAACGCATCAGAATGTTTTGAAAGAAAACATTTACCTTTACTACTTAAAAAACGTATTGTTTTATGAAAATTGAAAAGTCTTTCGACGAACCAATGCCGCACTATACACGAAGTTTCAAAAGTTGAGTAACTACTATGAGGTTTATTATTATGACAAGTTCTTCAACTCTGTACGGTATTTTTTAACAATCCCACAGCTTTGTAGTTTTATCGAATTTGAAGGAGTAAAGAACTGTGTAAATTAGTTATGTTATGCATTTGATTACGTCATGGTTACGTACCTTTGGCTTCATACTTGATTTTCCTGATTGAGTACTCTTTACTCTTTAGGTTTTCAGGATGATCAATGCGGTTAACAGAGGACACGAAAAAAATAGACTACTGGGTTAATTGCTTGGCTTCATTGTAAGCGTAAACTGGAGGTTGTGCATGTAGCTTAAGGTGTTTTGAATAAAGACAGAAATTTCTAAAATTACCGCCAACCAAGGTGAAGTTGATCAAAAACTTTGAGATTTTTTCGTTAAATTTTTAACATTAAACATTTAAGTTTTGGACCTGTCTAATTAACGGGCCAAAAAAAGGCGGCAATTGATTGTGTATTAACAAAGAAAGTATTGCAAAAGGAATCGTAATAGAAGGACCAAATAGAATAAGTAGAATTTAATGTCTACAGGTGTTCGAATTGTACCTCTCCATATTCCATACAGCCTTCAAGCCTATTGGGAAATTCTTGAAGGGGAAAAATTAAATGTTAAATTTGACGCATTTATATTTTACTTTCTGTAATAATCCCAATAGTTGCTCGCTATTCCAAAGCCCTATATGTTCAATTATAAAAAACGCGTCAATGCATGGAAGGTATATGTTCAGTGGTAAACGAATGTACAGTAAATAGATCAAAAATCATAGGACGGCCAATCCTTAAGCAATTTTGGTCTAAATAGTTATTTAGTTCAAGCAGCAAACAAAGAGCCCGGAACATTTTCAATTCAATCAAAGTTTTTTTTAACTTCTATGAGTGAATTATATTGCTTTCATTGTTTTTCAAGGTTCTGCGAACTTTGACCGATGCAAAAGACTTTACAACTGTTGCACGGCACACCGCAAATGATATTTCTCACTGGTAGTCGGGAAATTCTGTCTTTTAGATTACTTCTAGGTGCAAACCATCGCGAACTTGGGTGTATTGCAAATTTTCTCAGCATTTCCCTCGGTCGGCGAATTTGCCGGTTGTGTGCAGATACACAGGTTTATTAAAACTTTTTATTCAGAATTATGTGTTTTTACTGTGAATTTAGCACATTGTGACAATGTATATTCAAAAAAGCTTAAAACAAGTCTATTCTTTTTAATTAGAACATAGTTTTTTTTAACAATATTTTCCGCGCTGTCCCCATGGAATCGTATGGCATTTCGAGTGCTTATTACATCAAGGCTGTTATTTGATTTAAACAATTTAGTAATCTATGGATGGAATTTTGAAAAATAATCCCGAAAATAAATAATCCTTTTTCGACTTTTTCAAATTTCCTCAAGAAAAAACAACTTCACACCCTACCGATCACTGCGAGAAGAATTTGGATAAATCGCTCCCGGGCTCTCAAGGATTTGAAGTTTAGGAAGGATGATTTGGAGAATAGGACATGACAGGTACCCAAAATTAAATTATTTGGCCAAAATAAAGCACAAATTCAATAAAATCAATTTCTAATTTTAATATTCGTTTAAAAAAATTAGCTGGGGCTAGCGATTATAATAGGTTTTCTTCTTTGTTTAATTTAAAATAAATTTTCAAGGGGAATATAATTTAAAACTTCATCCAAAATAAATAATTAACTCACACACAAAATTTGTCTATCTCTTAATCTTTTTTCAATTTGCAGAAAAACAAGTAGATTCCAGAATTAAAATACAAAGAAAGTCTAAATTTTTAATTTATTTATTTTAAAAAGGAGCCTCCTTACAATATTTATTGAAATTTGGATGAAAGTATTTTCACATTCTTGATTATTAAATAATTGCCTAAAGCTCGAATATTACATTAATTTGAAACGATCATATAATTTAAATAATTAAAAAAATGCATGCAAAATCAAGATCTCGCCGTTATTATCTATTGCTAAAAAGAGGAGGGCTTCAAGAGGTTTCCTACATAGTTAAATGTAAATGAAAATTATTTCAATGATCTTTACGCGTTTATAACAGATATCATTAAAAGTAACGCATTTTCATTGCAAATTTTGAAAATTGTTTATATAACGGAGCAAAATGATCTATCACTGTTACATATGATAATGGCAATGATAATAATACAACTTATTTCTGCTACTACAAAGTATGTAAAAGGAAAAACATCGTGGTGTGTTAATGCACAATTCGCAAATATAGCAGATTCGGTGTTAGGCATGTGAAAATTATTTATTCAATAGTAATTAAATATATACATATTAAATGGAAACCTAATATTTCCAATGATATTTATGTGTATTACTACGGCCTTGTGTTTATGAAGTTTCTTAAATACGAAAATAATCTCAATTAGATCTACCATATAAATGTTAAATAGGCGTAAGGTTTGCCAATTAATACTGCTTTATTACGCAGCCTATTTACCTGTCTCTTTCTATATGTATTTATTCATCAAGATTAGACCCTTTTATTTTGTATTAAATAGAGCAGGTAGTACAATTTATCCCAAGAAGATAAGATCACGTCACTACATTCACCTATCTCTTTCTTTCCTGGCAAACTCCAGGGTTATTAAATTCTTTCAGTGTCCGTCAGTTGCTCAATATTTACCATCGCCAGCAGGTATTGAATGAAATGGTATGAAATTTTGTACTATTGTAGCTAGGAAACAGATCCGTATTAAGTTCCTTCAGTATTTTGTTTCGTTTCGTTCTAGTAGATGTTTTTGTTTATTTTTGTTTATCACGAAATTTTGGAATGGTACTTTTAAAAGATGTAGCTACACATGTATATAAATAAACATTAAAGTATGGCAAAGGAAAGTTTGAATAAAATGGTCCTTTATCTCACAAAATTTTATTATATTTCAAAATTTAGGCGACCGGTTTCGTGTTAAAACGATGCCAGCTAAATATACGTCCAAAGATAACAAGGTTGAATGACATTTTCAAATTTTAATATACTTAATATACTATACAGAAACACATGCTCAATTAGGGTAGATTGTGGGTAAACAGCTAATAAAGTCAATCTTAAACAATGCAGAAATTTTCTTTAATAATTTCAATTGTTAGAAAGTATAGCATAAATCTAAAATTATTTTAATTGTTGGAAATTATTTAAATCTAATTTATTATAAGTATAGCGATTAAGAAAACCAAGAAGGTAAAAATAAAAGAATACATACAATTAAATAGCATCTTAAAATATTGTTAATGTAATTTTCCATAGCACTGTAGATACTTGCTGTAGACTAAAATCTAAGTAGCTATAATTAAAATTACCGAGGGTAAATGAAAATTAGACATTAAAATGCAAAAGAGACAAACTGGGAATTTTACAAACAAATTTAGACATTTTTATTCGAAAATAAAAACCTTTTTAGAAATTAAGGTATAATATAAAGGTAATAATATATGATCACTTGACCCTCTGACGAATAATTCCGATGACCTAATAGAAACCAGTGCGTTTTCTTGTTGAATAAAAAGCAAAAGCGCAAACAGCGTATCAAAGCGATGCTTGGCGCGTAAAAAATCTTACCGCAGCTTGAGATACAAGTTTCCGTAATATAAAACTCATCTTCAATGATTGAACATGATTTCTTATATTGAGCGTCCAGCTTAGAAAAATATGTTGCTATTAATTTTCTACGTAAACATTTTAAGAGGAGTAGGAATTGGCAATTCTGTTCTTTCTAAGTTCTATTTAATTTTTCTAATTTCGGCGATGGTATTTTTATGCTTTTTATCATTTCTTCGAGCGATCTTCGAAACTATGTGATTATGTTCGAGTTCGAATGGACAAGAATTACACAATACACAATAATTATATGGGGAAACATTAAAAACCTTTCGCGCACACAAGATAAATTTTTTATGTTTATTACACTGAAAGAAAGGTATTGTAACCAAAGCAGTAATTATTCTACTTCATACAATAATTTATTGGAAGAAAGAAACAATCAGAAATGAGTGGCCGTGTATACAAGTTAAATTATGTAATGCGATATAGAAACGAAATCACGCCTTAGAAGAAGTACTTTTAGCGTAGTGGATAGTCTGCTTTAGGACTTTGATGTATATTATTAGTGCTCAATAAATTTCATGCTTTGTCAAACTGCAGTGCACATTTCAAACAGGTACTACTGTGCACTGAATACGGATCTGTCAGCTGGACAAGAATCCCAAATTGTTTATCTACCTGCTTACCCCATAATTAGAATAGAAAAGGATTAAAATTATTTGTCTATTCCAGGTAGTACTTGGGTTCGGTTTTCTTTGGAGGTGGATATTCGCAAAGAGATCAATTGAGTTTCACACTCGAAGCAGTTCAGGTCGTTTAGTTTCGTAGGCGATTTAAGTCAGAAGGATAACTAAGAATTGTGTGTAGTCTTGTGTCTGTGGTGTTTTCAACTATTACCGTTAAAAATCAGTGTTGGAGTAACAGCTTCGCATTACCCTTATCAATTAATATTTTCTAATTTACATCGAAGAAGAAAAGGTTAATGGCAGACAAGCTGCAACAATAACTACAACACACAGTCCGTGAATTTTTGCTTTCCGCATTTACATCTTCGCAAGATGTCATTTTGTTTGCCGCCAATTCCATTACCAAAGTTTACCGGAGATATAGAAGAATGGATTCCGTTCACCCAGATGTTTGATTCACTTATCGGATCTAACCAAACTCTGTCAAATATTGAAAAATTTTATCATCTAAAATCGTGCCTCGAGGGCGAAGCGGCAGGATGCATTGACTATTTGCAAATTAGCGAAGAAAATTATGCTATTGCTTGGACTATATTAAGAAAGAGATACTTTAACAAAGGACTTTTAGTTAGGAGGCACATTATGGCAATATTAGAGCTGCCAAGGTGCACCCGTAAAAACGCAGACGTTCTAAGGAAGATTGTAAATGGATCACTGAACCATGTTGGAGCCCTAAAGTCATTGAATCGCCCCACTGATGAGTGGGACGATTGGCTAGTCAACATAATATCCAAAAAATTAGATCGGAAAACTAACATGGAATGGCTAGCTTCCACAAAGATGACAGATACTCCTACATATTCAAAACTAATGGAATTTCTTGAATGCAAGCTGATCGCTTGGGAGACTGGTACAGTAAAACGGAATAGAGAACAATGCCCTGCATGTAAAGGTGATCATTTCCCGTTTCACTGCCAAACATTCCTAAATTTATCTGTAAATGAACGTAAGGAATGTGTCAAAAAGGCCAGACGGTGCCGAAATTGTTTAAGATCACGTCATCCACTATATGTATGCCGTTCTGGTTACTGTAAAGAGTGCAATCGGAAACACAATACATTGTTGCATGTACAATCTGAGGCGAACCTGTTGGTGATGGAAGAAAATACTCTTTCAGCGAGGATGGAAGCAATCACTCTTTTAACGGGGATGGAAGAAACCACTCCTTCAACGAGTCAATCCTCAATACAGGAGTAGATATAAACAAAGCTGCCGGTTCCACGGAAATTGTTAAAATCTAACATTGTAACGTGATATAAAATTTAGTAGCTACGAAATTAGGACTGAAATTGAGGTCAATTAATGTATTGATATGTGTCATAATTTAAACAATTACGAAGGTGTAGTTCCTTCTACGATATAGCGACCTATGCATCTGTTTATGAAAATTAGAGAATGCCCATGTATTGTATATTTGTATAAAAATAAAATGAATGTACTAAAAGTTTCCGCAGTTGTCTTTTTTTCCAATTTTCTGATGAAATGAATTTTCCGAATTGATGTTTCACTAAATGTCGGGGTACGGTTACTTCGTCGTACAAATTGTTTTAAGTGACTCCAAATCAGTTCAACAGGATTGGGAAGGAAATAATAGGTAGGTGGCCATAAAATTGTATGTCTACAGCAGCTGCATTATTGTCTATATAGCACTGTTTTAAAAGTCTGTGAAACTTCGAGAAGTTGCTTCTTCAAACTACAATTCATTTTCTTCCAGAAATGCAGAAATTTTTAACTTTGTACTCGATCTATTTGGTATTTTGATAAGCTGCCTTAAATGATAGCTGCCGTTGTCCATTGCAATAACACTTGCCGGAAGTAAATCATATCTTCATGAACAGGAACATCAGTTTGACAAATTTTAGATTCATCATTCCAACCTTTTTTAAGAATGTCATGATTATCGTGCAAGTTTCGTTTAAATAGCAAATGAATAGGTTTTCTTCTCTTATTTGACCTCAATTTAAATTTATTATACATTTTCTTCAAATGGAGTTCAATAGGGGGAATTATGCTAAAAGTAGATTAAGTACGGTCCATTTGCGCATTTACATTTCAATCTTCCACAGGTACTTGCCCGTAATAAACAGTTTACTTTACTAGCCTTCGCTCGGGTGGCTATAAGAACTATACAGCTGCCTCTATACATGTTAATGTTTGAAATAAAATATCTTTAACCATCTATCTTTGTATTTTTATACAAAAAATAGATGGTTATACCTACACTGTACTTAATGCGTGGGCGAAAGATAATTTCTCTTCTGAACAAATAAAAGAAAAAAGTTTATAGATAAGTTAAATATTATTAGAGAATTACGTAAAGAAAGCTCATTTTATATACGTTACAAGCTTGCTGCCTTAAGGCGGATTTAGTCCCGTACGCGAAACTATATGTCGCGTAAAGTTGTTGTACTAGAAAGTTAAATTCTACTAAAATAAATACAATTGTTCTGACACATTTGCATACTTCGCGCTGCAGGTTGTTGTGTCCTAGCGATCGTAAACACTAACGCAGTTGTTGCAGTTGTTCGTAGAAGTTTAACTTCCAAAGCTATTTGTCGTAATTTTGCGTTGTTCATAGTGAACCGGTAGCTCCCAGTGCCTGTTTGTTATAACCTCAAAATGAGTGTGAAGTATAATGTTGATGAATTTCAATTAATTCATTTAGTTTCCTTAAAACTAGAGGTAAGGGACAGTGTTCCCAATGGGAAAATCTTAATTTCAATACCTTTACAACTTGTTTTTTTCTGTCAACATATTTTTGTTTATTTATCCGTTTCCACAGCGATGCCAATTCAAACCGCGTTCATATTTCAATGTACTATTTTTTTATGGCTGTATATCTTGTTATAGATGACAGGAATTTGGATGATTAGATTCCAATATAAAAAATGTGAGTTTTGTAACGTAATTTACTCAGCGCACTTGCCCCAACGTTTCTTCAGCTTCGCGATTATTTCGTGGAATTGAGTTTCTTCGATGCTTTCAAAATACTCCTAAGAAAGTTTTTAGTTCGGGAAATAGATGGTAGTCTGAGGGAGTTAGATCTGGCGAATACGCAGAATGCGGAAGCAGTTCAATTCGTAGCTTGGTCAATCTTTGCTGAGCAACACGGCTTGAAGCACCGGAGCATTGTCACGATTAAAGACCTTTTTCTTGGCAATTCCCAGGTGTTTCTCTGTTATTTTCGTCTTTAATCAGTCCAAAAGTAATGCATAGTATTCTCTGGTAATCTTTTTTTCGCTTTCGAGGTAGTCAATTGGGAGAATTTTCTTTGCGTCCGAAAACTGACGTAATCACACTTTCCGCGGATGGAATCGCCTAGATATAGTGGTGTATCCAAGTTTCGTCCATTGTCATAAAACGACGGAAAAACTCTATTGCATCCCTATCGGCCCGATTATTTTTATATTACCTTCCGCATATCAGATAGTGGGCCTCGAGTGTTTTTGCAAACGCAGGTAACAAAGAGCAGTCACAGATAAATGCAATTAGGAATTGCTTAAGACTTTCTTATGTGCGGAGTTCTACAATATATTTACATTTCATATATTTCATTTCATGGTTTACATCTCTTCAAGTTTTAATTTACGATTCGCAGTTACATGTGTTGCATGGCGTTAAAATTTTATAAATGTATTTCTGAAGTTCACCGATTGTTTATCATATTGCATTGGTCTGGTTTGTTCCCCAGTATTGACAAGAGCCAGACATGTTTTGTGTCCCCACATGTTTTTACAGGAGTACCTCTTACAATACGACAGTTACAATCGAAATGTATGAAAATGAGTGAAATGCGTGCAGTATATTTCGTGCGTCACAGACCAGAACGTGCAACCTGTAAACAATTAACCCTCTTCGGACGTGGCCGAATTATTGGGCTACATGAAAGCCGTGTTAGTTTCCGCGTATACTTAATCGTAATTATTCGCCTGTATTAAGTTGTTTGAACCTGTGGATTGCAAACCAAGGTAAAGCACATAGAGCAGGTTCAGGCGCGCCCTGAAGGTTTTTTTTTTAGGTTTCAATCGGTAACATTTCTAGCGCAGCAGCGGTGGAATGCTAGACGCGTTAGACGAACCATGTTTATTCTTTTTTGTTGAATTGTCTTTCATTTACATGTTTATAAGTAGTATAAGCATTTTTGATGCTAATAAACATTATTTTTCAAATATTTCTTGGTGGTGCATCTTTAATTGCAGCCAATGTAGTAGATGCGGTAAAAGTAATAAATCTGGGGAATCTACTTTACTTTTTTTCGAATTATATGTCCATAATTAGAGGACAAATATGTTAAAATATTATTAAATGGTTAAAAGTATTTCAAACATTTTATGCAAATGAGAATTAATGTTAATTGTAGTACAAAGAATTAGCTACGTATAAGTATTTCTAACTAGACTGTATAGCGTATTAATATAGTTAAAATTTTATTTATGGGGGCGGTAACAACTTAAAAAAGTATCCGCACCCTGTTGATAATCTTTGAAAAAAGTACATTATAGAAATGGTAGCGCTTGACAATATATATTACTTGCGACTGAAAATTAATGCAACTTTACATTAATATTTTAAGTGAACTTTATATACAAATGGTATTTACGAATTGTGCACGCTTTTCAGACAGCGTTTGATTACTTCTCTTGATCTTATTATATAGCGTAAACATACAAAGTTGTTTGAAATGTAAATTGAGTAAATGCAAGACAAGATAGTTGAATTAATGGATTTAGTACCGCATACACAATTACTTTAGAATGTTAATTTTTGTGCTTGGTAACTTTATTATATTTTCTGCAGCTATTATTTATGTTGTTTGATGTTTTGTTGTTGATTGATGTTATGCGCTGTTCTTCCCTTGTTTATTTGTTTGGACAGTTTTTAAATTATACATTTTTGAATTAGATGAATGATTAGAAAAGTGGTAGCTTACTATTTATCTTAGTAGGATTACAAGAATCTGTTACAACGACAATAAAAATTAACTAAGGAAAATATAGTTTAGTACACTTTCGAAGTCAACCTTTATACTGATGCCTCTCTTTTGATGATGCGATATTTTACAAAATTCATGTATTAAAATTATCGATTCTGGTATCTTTTGTTAGAAGGAATTTCAAAAGTTATTTAGCAGATAGACTAACATTATATATAATTTTGGTCTTTTTTTCTTGAATCAGTTTTTTTAAAAACACTCAAGAACTTTAGACAATGATTTATTTGAAACAATACAGCAGACAAGCCTCAATGGAATGAGCAGCAATACAACTTCAGATTAAGCTATTGCTAACTGAACTGAACAATTGAACGTTGATATATACCATATATACATTAGCATTATTATCTTAATGACGTCTTAATAGACGATACACAACATAATAGTATTTGCAAGATGAATCGGAGGAACTAGATGACCAAAGTTATCTGTTTAGCCTGTGATAAGGGTTGATGAGTCATTGTTAGTGTTCTTATAATTATATGTACAGTGACATTTTTACGTTTTGAGACCATGTATATACCTTTTACCACTCATAGCCGTGCGCTTGAATTATTGTAGGGTTCGCAGGTAGATTGTATTACACCCATTTTAGTTTATGATGGGTATTTCCAATAAACGCGCTTCTGAGCTTTTATTTAAATAATATTTATAAGAGTGACTCTAGTTACATGTTTCAGATATTGTGGTCTATTATATCTATATAATTGCCCAATATATTAATAAAAGAGTAGCCATTCATAATATTCATGGTTTAGTAGATATTCACTTTACATCAATTTGTTTTTACTGATGCATTTATAGTATAAATGGAAGGGAGAAGAGGATGTTACAAAAGTCGATGTAGAAGTTGATTAAAAATTTTTTATTTAAGTCTTTAAATGCCAAGCAAAATTATAAAAAAATAACAAATTGCACATTCTAAGAAAATTAAAGAAGAAAATTTCTAAATAAATAACGAATTCCGAAAAAATAAAAAAAATCTAAATAAATAAGCAACAAAGTCGAAATGAAAAGCAAATTCTGATGAAATAAAAAGAAATTCAAAATAACAGATTAATAAAAGATAACAATCACATTAATATGAATTCAATTTATCCTAATATTTAATATAGTAACCCCGGCTTCCTACACACATTCTTAATCTATTCGGCATCGATTGAACGGCATGAATGAAATTTGAATTGTAGGTAGAAAGGCTAATTAAACTAAATTCGGGATGATAACCAAGGAATTAATATATGCAAAAGTCTTCCAAGTAAAATGTCTTTGTCATTTAAATATGTTAATAAAACATGACTTTCCCGAACAATGATAATCCTTTACTGCTATTCTTCTACCCGTGAGTCCGAGGTGAACCTAAGTACTTCAAGGCGAAGACAAAACATAAGCCGGCCACTGTACATTACATTATTTTTTCCCTGGTGGTAATTAACATTGATTATGATAAACACTTTAATGTATAATATTCACCACAGCGATTGCAGAAATCTACGACTATTGCAATCTTCTGCAAATGTAGAATTGCGCTTACCGTGTAAACGGTAGAAGGTCATCATTTTTAACCCTCAGCAGCCTGGCCGTTTCTTGGACTGACCACCTTTCCAAAGATATTTATTTCACGGCCAGCTAGTGTCCTGGTACGCTATCGTGTAAAATATGCCTGTTAAAAAGCAATCGTTCAAAAATGGTGTTACAACTTATATTCATTTTTGTAAAATAAGCTCTAATATGACACCTAAAGATTTATTTTCATTAAAAGAAATTACAATTTGGGTCGCAACAGGTTAAATAATGTAATAGACACCATAAGCTATTTTTGAAAAATATTTGTGAATATGCAGGGTGATAGATAAGTAGCGAATCGGGGACCTACTTTATTGTTTTAAGTAGAGTACCGTTTAAACATGGTATACCTTTCATACACATACGGTGTGCGGTATTAAATACCAAACAACACAAACGTCCTGTTTGTATTTGGACGATGTATCCAAGGGGCTCCTGGTTTGTTAAATATTTTATTTTTGCGCTATCGTATATTAAATCCGGGAAATCTGTTCACTTTATCTGACAATGGTCTCTTCCTTGATCCGCTTATCGACCACATATTATTACATATAACCTATATGCAGAATTTCACTACGCTCGCGTGTATTCCAACCGGCCGCCAAACATACTGGATGCGTTGCTACTGCAATAAGATCGCTTGCGCATATATTACGAATCACATACCCAAATGACCACTTCCATACCGACGCATGTGAAGCGCACGGAAAGTGGCGAACATAGGTATTACGCGTCCTGGGATGCTCGAACTACACACGTTAATATATTTTGCTAACTGTACAAAACAATTGACAATTCATTACACATTACGATGAATAATATAGTACAAACATATTTATATATTTTTGTATATATATAAACCTCGTTACATATGCGCATATTTATAAGCTTAAATTTTTAGAACGGCAGCGTTTACCTTGTTTACGAAGCATTGCTAACAAAGGATACGTTCGCTTTCTGTTTATAAAGTATTTTTTGCGGCCGTAAATAACAACTTCCAATTCGTTAATAAAAAATAATTGTTGTAAATGATTTCCTTTTTATACGGAGCTACTCGTTGTTGATTAAAAGATGAAAGGATGATTCACGGCGCATTGTGCAATATTGAAATTTGCACTACCTAGAATTAAAAAACCGTGCCGAACTTTGCTTCGGTTTGATAATAGGTTTGTTTTTCTTGTACATTTGAACCGATACTGAACCGTTCAAAATGGTTCACTAATGCAAATGCGGTAATGTACAGGGTCTTCTTAGTTACAAGTTTTAATCATATTATTGCGAGTGGAATTCTGAAATTTTGGAATAGGCATTTATAGCATCGGATCTGTTAATCTAAAATTTATTCTTGTTTATGAAGCACTTCTGGTTGGACCGATAACGATAAGCTGTGGTACGCATTCAAGTTGAGCTACCCTGTATAAAATGTATAGACGGATGTCGTGGTTCATGACCGAATCGAGTATTCACACCTTCACAAAGCATTGTATCTGTTTAAACTGAACCGACACCGAAGCAACTTTCATACCTTTGGACCACGTTCTGTATTATACTATATCAACTGCTAAACAGTTTGTTCTAATGGCGACTCTTCCATAACACAATTCCCTGTATTAAAAAGGAAATTCGATTCCGCCGACTGCGAAATAATTAAAATATGAATATTAATTTATTTTTTCGATATCATATTTTCGCGGTGAATATGTAACGTAAATACTTCATCAGATACTTAGATCAGGCCCTCTTGATGCGGCGTAAATAATAAATGGAATGTCAATAAACGTCCTCCATTATTCTCGCTTAGAAGCGAAAGGATCGATAAATTCAAACAGTAGGGTGCAAAAGGGACACGTTTCTTTTTTGTATAATTAACGAGGGTACGCGGAAATGCATGTATGTGTATCGAATGGGAAGGTAGATGGTGAATTCATAATAACAGTTAGTGGTGGAGAATCAGAAATACTGAATAATTGTGATTACCACGGCCTATTCGTATGAGTTTCCAAAGTAAAATGTTAATGGAATGCTACAATAGGCATAAGCTATAGGTTTTAACATTTACGGGAATTATTTTCCCATTTGCGTTGGGGAGAAAGAGCTTATTGACGGAAACTTATTGATCAGGGTATGTATGTACATACATACTCGATACTGTGTTATTTGATATCTGAAATTCAATATTACTTTTATTATATTTCAACGATAACATCTTGCTAAGTACCCTTAATTATATGCAATGTATAATAACGTGCATTAATTGTAAAAATAGCGTGATTTGAAAAATCTGCGTTACAAAAATTAACATATTAATAAAGGCAATTTTTTCTCTATTTCTATAAACCACAATAGAAATGTTTTTTAATTTTATAATTTATAGCTATACATACTTCTCGGAGTCTCTGTCAGGAAAGAAATCGTGTCTTTACTTTTTTTCCCAGGAAAATATGAAGGGGTTCTAATACACCTAGCGGCTACTTCCTTAATTTTGCTACTCGCCTGTTGCAAAGCTGCATAACTCATTGATAAAGGTTACCAATAATAAGTAGAGATAATTCCCTAAAAGATTTGTTATTATAATTGTGAATATTTGTTTTTTTTTGGCGTTATCATCGTATAGAATTTAAGATACAACTCCAAAATTCGTGGCAGGTATCGATTTTCGTGCACATAATCGAAAAATTATTTTTTTTTAATATTTTGTGTTTATGTTTTGTAATATTTTATAAATGCATGTGAAAATACAAAAGCTGACAATAATCTGCCTACAGAAAGAGTAAAGTATATACCTGAACATTTTTCCTTGTACTTGACCACGGAGGATGAAGTGAAGACTGCCATCCAAAGCGGTTGGAATAGATGAAATACTGACTATTTGACCAAGTCACTTACACACATAATAAACCTCTCATTTGGGAGTGGGACGTTTCCTGATGCCTTGAAACGTACTATTATAAAACCTATCCACAAAAAAGGTGACAGAGCAGATTTTGCCAACTATAGGCCAATCGCATTGACTTCTGCAATTTCGAAGGTAATAGAAAAAAGAATGGTGAGATTTATCCAAAAACATAATATATTAAACAATAAACAAAATGGATACGTAAAAGGCGGATCAACAACACATGCGATCTTTCAACTAATGAAAGAAATTACCTGTGGACTAAATCAAGGAACCATTACGGTCGGGGTTTTTATGAACTTGTCCCGGGCCTTCGATTGCGTTCACCACGAGGTTTTGCTGGCTAAATTGGAGAGGATGGGTTTTCGTGGGATTATCAATGACTGCATTAGATCGTTCCTGACGTATAGGAAACAATGTGTGTTAACGTATGATCATACAGGTAGAGATGTTAAGTCAGAATGGAGAACTGTATTGTACTGTGTGGCACAAGGCTCTATCCTTGGACCGCTTTTATTCCTGTTATACATCAACGATTTGCCTGATGTGGTAGACTGTCTGATGGTGCTACTTGCGAATGATTCTTCAGCGGTATTTAGAGCTGATTCAGCGCAGCAAGTGACACAGTCTAACTTATTTGAATGAGTGGTTCATGTAAAATAATTTAAATTTAAATATTAACAAAACAAACTTAATGGTGTTCAACAATAACAATAGTTACATAACACCACAATTTCAAAAAGAAACTCTTACATGTGCGGAAGAAATAACGTTCCTGGGACTCAAGCTGGATGCTCGGCTGTCGTGGATCAAACATCTTGATTCACCAACGTCGAGATTGAGTGGTTTGTGCTGGGCTTTGAGGGTTGTTGCGAATAGTGTCGGTCCATGTATTGCTCTCAAAGTATATTACGCAAACGTTCCTTCGTCACTACAATATGAAATAGTGTTCTGGGTGCAATATATAAACGTAGGTGTGCCTTCGTAGCTCAAAAGACTTGCTTAAGGACAGTGTTTAACCTGAAACCGAAAGATTCATGTAAGAACATATTTAGGAACTATAAAATACTTACCTTGCCATCTATATACATTCTACAGTGTGCCACATTTGTAAAAAATAACTGTCAAGACTTTTTCAGAGAATATGAATTGACATGACTATCGTACACGAGATACAGAGTTGTCTTACCTTCTTCCACCAAAAACTCGATTAACGGATACAAAGGTCGAGTTTATTTCAATGTCTGAAAATATATAACCACTTGCCACAACATGTAAGAGCTTTGCCTGGTCTTAAATTCAAATACTATTTGAAAAATTATTTACATGGACAGGTTTGTTATAACGTCGACGATTTCTTTGCAGGAAGAATAATAATTTAATCGAAGTGACGCATATATGTTCTTTGTTAATATGTAAGATCGCTGAACATACACAATACTCACTTTTCGCTGTGTCCTGTTATGTTATATGTTTTGTTTTTCATACATTCAATTTTATACACTATTATATTTGGTCTAGTTTTACGCTGTACAGTTTGTTCATTACTAGATTTCAAATACAAAGGATTGGTTTCCTGCAGTGTAGTATTTTATTTTGCTTGTACGACAGTTGCTTTTTATTTTTATAATTTAATTTCAACATTAACTTAAATCCAAATATTCACCAAGATACGACAAGTGATTTAGCTACAGTACATTTTTAAAACTGACAAGTCGAAAAGTGGAATTTAGTCGAGAAAATTTAAATTACCAGCAAAGGTTAAACCTAGGAGCTTAGCGGTTCTAGTATGTACAATATTATAATAGTTAGATTTGATAAAGAGCAAATTTTCTTGTAACAAGTGTGATAAAAAATGTGTTTGTTTTTTTCAAAATTCAAAGAGCGTACAGCTTTTTCCAGCATCCTATTCCCTGCACCCCGAATGTCCTGTTCTTTTTCCAAGAACAACGGTACTATCATCCGCATAGCTCATGATATAAAATAGTCACTTAAAAACATCATTCAAGATCAATGAAAATAAGATCGATTCAAAAATCGCTTTTTTGCCCAGTAGCCTTAGTAGTAGCCCCCAACACTAATGCTGCTGGGCTAAAGAGTAAATCTGAATTTTATCTAGGTAAGGGCTTAAAAGCTATTCTGCTTTGTATGATTTAAAGAGAAGTCCCGAAATCTTTGGATACTTTCTTTTACATTCCTAAAAAATTCTTTTAAAAAGAGAAATGATAGGATGACTACGACGGCAGTCATTTCAAATCAAGTCAACTCTACATCCACAAAACACAAAAACATATAAACTAGGTAAAACCGATATTAACCTTAAGATTAAAATAAGCCAAAAGACCAAAGCAAGTCTCTGCGTTTACTTTTCGAAATTAATTCTTTTTCAATGAATAAATAAAATGCTAAGAATAAAAGAACGCTATGATTATTGTTATTATCAAGATTTGCGTAACAAAGAAATGACAGCGGGTGGTTGAATTTCATCTCTCTTTTTCACTGAACATGTTATTCAGTGTATTGTGCCCCATGGAAACAACGTAAAACTGGAATTTTTTGCGAAGCGTAGTATTCATTAATGAGCAATTATTTTATAAAACACAGGGCACGTAGTCAATTAGCTCCTGCTCAAATATAATTATTCAACCTGCGGTAAATAGTTCGCAAGGTATACGACATTTAGGAGTGCTAACGTACATAATAGGTTTTTGCAATGAGTACCAATTATTGTTGTCGAAAGAAAATAACTAGCATCAAATACAGTGCGTACATATAAAGAGAGATAATAAAAGTCCATTGAGAATTGGTTTGGGAATTGTACCAGCCTTTTGTCGCAGCTACCTAGACGGCAGGCATTAGGCAAGCAGAAGATGTCTAGGGGAGAGTAAAACAAGATGGTCTAGTAGAATGGGATACTCAATTTAGTATTTAAACAAGTAGACACATCTATAGGCTACTGCCTGAAGTAATATCGCTTGGTGCATGACTACAGTTGGCAAGCTATCTATTTACTTTCTGTTGTCTTTGGTCGTTGTAAGAGGTGTAGTTGTGAAAATGTGAGGTTAGACTAAGTTGGTTTGGAGTAATTCGACAATGAGAGGTATCCCGTTTTATCCGATCGCATTTAATATCCTACTTAGAACGATGGCTGTGTGCTCAGGGCTGCTGAGAAGGTACTAGAGAAAACAATGGAACATCTCAAGGCTTTAAAATAATATGGGGATCCGCGTACAACTATTGCACCACGGTTGAAGAAAATTAGATAGAGTATCCTCAACACAGAAGGTCCAGCAGAAAAATAATTATGACGTTAAAAACCCGTTTTTAGTCCTTCCCAGGAAGAGGAATTAGTAGAATATATTTTGTCAATGGAAGCACGTCTGTTCGGTTTTACTCTCGCATTAAGAAGTTTGGCTTTAGAACTGACAGAATAGAATGATTTGTTTCATAGATTCAACAAGGACAAGAAGAAGGCTGGTAGATTGGTTATATAGTTTTTTGAATCGGTATGCCAATGTAAAGCTGAAGTTTTATGGGCTAACATCATTTGCAAGGGCGATGGGTTTCAATAGGCTTGCCGTAGCAAAGTTTTTTTAAGTTGCTTTCAGTTACAATTTAGAAACACAAGATACTCCTTAATCGCATCTATAACGTCGATGAGACCGGAATAATGAAGGTTTAACACTGCACGGAAAACGACAAGTTGAGTGCTTGTCTTCAGCAGAACTCTGGTTATCCTGGAGATCTGCGTTAGTACCAATGGAGTATTCGGGCTACCACTCCACTGTCCTTCCAAGAGCCAGAACTGTTGGATGAAGCTCTTCCGGGAAGGACACCTCATTATCGACTTTCAGTGTGAATTTTTATTTTTTAGCTGGTTCGATCAATTCGTTGCTTTTTTTAATCCATCCAAGGAACAACCTATTTTTTTGTTTCTTGACGATTCATACCAATAGTCTGGAGGTAATTGAAAAAGCCAGGAACAACGGTGTTGTGTTGCTCTGCAACCTTTGCATGTCAGTTCTATGTCTCCACGCACATATTGCAGTTTTCAGAGGTGCAAAGATGGATGCAACAGCATCCAGGGAGAATTGCAGATAGGCAAACTTTTTTGAAATGCTTTTATGAAAGCTGCCAGCATCCAAACAGCGGTTAGTGGATTAAAGAACACAGGTGTGGATTCATTAAATCCGAAGATATTTGAGGGGTAGATGTTTGAACCAGCTTAAACTACAAATATACCCATAGAAGACAAAGCAAACATTTTATGTGAAGGAAATAATGACCAGTTACCTCAGATTACAAACTCATCACCAAGAACGTCGTCGACATAACCATAACGAACACTTCCGACACTTACAGACCGTCTATCGAAACTTCCTCAGAAGAATAATTAACTTCTGCAAATATATCCGACGCACGAGACACTGCGCCTGGTTCAATTACTACAAGTCAGTTTCATGCAATTTTGACTCCTTCGTATTCCTACAGTAGCAAGAATTTTGTGGCAACGCCAAGGGAAGTTGTGCCACTCCCTCATTCTGAACGAAAATCCAAACGCTAGAAGAATGGATAAAATTGCGATGCTAAATCAGCATCATATAATGATGAATTCAAAGAATCCCTCTAGAATTTACAAATAAAGCCAAAATTAAAATTCAGGGAAACGGCAGTCCATTCTGTGAAACTGCATGAAAGAAAATAAAATAAATGCTAAGAAAAAGACAACTACAAGAACCATAAAAGCAAAAACCAACAATTAGGAATCCTGGTCTCAGTTCAGTTGAAAAAGGCGAGAGAGTAAGAAGGCAAGAAAAGTCAATAATATAATAAATAGATAGACCGGAATAAAGCAAGGGAAACGGATAATGATTGGTAAGGTGTCAGCACTGCCAAGGTTGAACATGCGAAGCTTGTACGGGAAAAGAGTTCGACGATAATGAAGTTTTTACTTGTGTCTTTTGTGAATAAAAATATGCCGTTTCTCTTTTCGTTTAAGAAGTGTGCTTTCTTAAGTTTAGGCATTTACATTTGCAAGATTCCTTACTTTGTCTCGTTATTCATAAAGAATATGCGTTATGGAATCTGCAAAAAATAAGTATCCAGTTTTAGACAGCCAAGTATCTCGTTTTATCCGACTCGGTGTTTAAAACGAGATACTTATGACTTAAAAAGAATATATTTATCTCTGATGTGACCTCTAGTTTCTGATAGTTGCTATCAAAAAATCAAGTACCATTGACATCTATCGCAACACTTCATTCAAAAAGTTATAAGGCTCTGAACACTAAGAATCCCGTACTACCCAACTCTCCCCTATCTCACATTTCTTCAGAGCATTTTCCTTGTTTCCTTGGTAAATTTATTTAATTAAAATGTTCCTTTGAAAAGTATCAGTGGTAGATGGATTTGTTACATGGTGTAACTTTGTGATAGTAGAGGATCGGGAGTTATGGTTCACTACAATGTTGTATGCCACCCGTATCTGGACCTAATAAAAGATAATTTCTATATATAAACAGGGGTTCTACAATTATTAACAAAGAGCTATATATTTTCCTTTGCCATGTACCTTGTTAAGCTCGCCCACCCTGCGTCTCGTTACTGCCTCCTATAAAACTTTCATGGCGTATAAAATGTTGTACACCGTAATGAAGATTGGAAACATTTGATGGAGCTTGCGTGGCAATTAAATATAATACCTTATGCATTTTATTTCGATGCAAATATGCGCTCGCTTGCTGAAAATCGCGTGCATTGAAACGAGATACGGTATTTCCGTAAAAGTTAATATCTTTAAATTACTAATAAAATTAGTTGCTTAATTGATATACAATGCGATTGCGAAGGAACATAATTATGTCTTTATAATAGAAGCGTGATCTAACTACATTACTTCATTGTCAATATTGCACGTAATGGCTAGAAATAAATTATTTACGATCCAATTTTCTTAAAGGTTTTTAACGAACTGCACTGTTGTATTTTCCATACATGTGCGATATCTCGCTAAATAAGAGTGTGATAATAATGAATTCATTAAAGACTCAGACAGTTTTTTAAGCAAGAAACTTTAAGAACTCCGAAAGGCTGCCAATAGTTGCAAAAATTGGAGAAAAGATAAAAATTGAACTACTGGATTAGCAAGAAAACTAAAAATCCATAATTTACACGTTCGCAAAATATACGGTCTATCAAAATTACGCAAGCATGATTATTCTCTTAAATCGATTGTAGTACGAAGGTGAAAATTTCAGCCATGATGGACGCACAGTTGTTATTTAATAATTGATGTGGTGCTTTCGTAAAAATGGAAAAAATCAATTACCAAGCTATCATTAAATTCTTGCTTTTGAAAGGCAATACGACTGCCCAAATTAAAGTCGAGATGGACGCTTTTTACGGGAACTCTAGACCATCACTTGCAACACAGTGATATTTTGGGTAACTGAATTTATGTGTAGTTGTATTAGCTGGGTTGAAGATAAACGCTTGAGAACGGCCAAAAATTGCAACCATTACCAATAACAACTGAAAAGTTCACCAAATGGTGATACATAATCTTGGGATTAAGGTTAGAGAGATGGCAGAAGCTGTGAGCATCTTGAACGCACATGTTTGTCATATATTTACTGAAGATTTGGGCGTTAGAAAGATAACCGTGCCTCGGCCGCCGCGCTTGTTTACTCAGGACCGTAAACACTTTCGAATTTGCGAAGTTTGCGAACGATAATCGGGTCCGGAAAAGGCGAATATTGCTCCATCGACCGGGAAAGTGATGACGTTTTTTGGGACAATCGTGGAGTTGTGTTAATCGACTATCTTGAAAAAGGAAAAACAGTAACGAGGGCGTACTACATATCATTACTTGGTAAGCTGAAGGCAGAAATTGCTGCAAAACGGCCGCATTTGAAGAAAAAGGAGGATATATTCCACCAAGGCGAAGCATCGTCCCACACATGATGCCATGACAGAAATTCACGAATGTAGGTTCGAATTGATAGACCACCCACCCTTTTCACCAGAGCTGCCCTCCAGTGTTTTCTAGACTCAAAGCTTCGCTGAGAGGACAGAGGTTGTCATCGAATGAGAAGCCTATCGCATTTGTAACCGCCTATTTTGGAGAACAAGTTGCGAACGAGATGGGAGCATCGATGGTAAAAGTGTGTAGACTTAAGAAGAAACTACATTGTGGAAATCAGACTGAATTTCAGAAAAAAAGTACTTGTTTTATCTGTGTTATACTCATATTTTGTGATGATTTAAAAACGATAAATATAAATATGTCGATTAAACATACTGCACAAAAGATTCTCTATTGAAAATAAATTTTATAGACGAATATTTTGATATGCAATCAATTTACATTTCAAACTTACTTTCTTTAAAATATACATTGACGATTGTTTAGCATGTATTCGACCTGAAAAAAAAATCAGTTACTTTCAGCAAAAATTTAAGAATTTTCATGCAAAATAACAATTTACTTTTTCATAAACTCACCTTTTCAGGCCGTTATTTTTACATTCAATTTTCTAAGAAAAGGAATGTTATTTCTGCCTTAAGTCACACAATAAACGCTATAAAATTAACTAGCCCGGAATTCGGGCAAGACATTATTAAAAAAATGAAAACATTACCCCAAAATCTAATAGCAACAATGACTTCGTATATAAAAATGTTCTCACTAGTCAGAAAAAAATATTCCTTTGTAGGGCTCCATGACTTGTCAATAGTCTTGCCAATATCCTACGATGCTGAATTGCTGCCAATCCCTTGTTTCTTTGAAATTTGTATATTTGTTCCTCTTTTTCTTGCTTGTTTTGAGCTTTCGATATCTATAACGTAGCGCTCAGTATCTCTAGTTTCTGGTCTTTTATATATGTAGTCTTGTTTTTATTTCGATTTTTGATGGGCTTCGTTCTTTTTGTTTTTTTTCCATTCTCTTCGGCATGCTTGCTTTCCTTTATATGCATTTCGTACAGTAGTTTTTAAATTGATGCCTTCCCTTCTTATTCGTTTCTATTTTGTTTCTTATTATATTTTTTTCTCAATCTTTTATTATTCTTCTGGAGTTGTTGGACACATTGGTTTTATTCTCCTCCTTAATTTCTAGACTTGCAAACACAAAATCGGTTACATTAAAATTGTGATTTTTTTTATATTTCTGTTAAAAACTTGTTTAATATTCCACACCGAATCAAAAGAAAAGAAAAGAAAAAAAATATCTTTTGGTTTTTGTGATTTATTCTGAAAAAAACAAGTAAGTAAAGCTCGACTTTTTGTTATTGGGACAATCTCGAAGTAAAACGATGGAAAAACTTACCACTAATGATGTTTGTTAACAACTCTCTCAACTTCCGGGTAGTTCTTGGAGCTGGTGCATACCTTCGGATATTTCGTCCCAATTCATAGACATGCTTAATGGGGTTTATATCAAGAACGAGGTCTAGACAATTCTTACCTCACCAAGATGCTCTTTGAGAATTCTGCTTGCGTGAAGTTTTAGAACCTCCGGACATACCTGTCAAATGTTAAGGAGCCAATTTGAATAACGAGCATCCATCTAGACGTGGTTGTGAAAAGGACCAAAACCATAGCTGACCACCGCCAAATGGAAGTCACTCACAGCGTACCTTTGTCCGGATTTTCTCCATATTCGCCGATGTCCGTGAAGCAAGAACGCGACTCATTTGAAAACAGTACTTTGCTTCATTTCTCATTGTCCATCCTATGCCAGGCGACCTGTAACTACTCTTCTGCAAGAAAATTCTGTAGTACTACAAACATCATCTCAAATTTTTTGGAGTTGATTTTTGTTTTTTCTATTTCTTCCTTATGTTAAACAAAGAGGTGTAACAAAAATAAGGAATTAATTACGTAAATCATTACTTACAGCTTAACACCATTTTCACACTAACTCTAAGTACTTAACCTTAAACGTAGGAACTTATTTATTAATTCTCGTTAATGTAACCTGTAACCCCTAGACAACGGTTGCTGTATTTACGGCCTTAATAACGTTTCACCCAAATAATTCCAACTATCCTCTAGGTGCTTAATGTTTGGTTTAACGTTTTTATTAAAGGGCAGTAATAAATTTCCCGTGAAAATATAATTTCTGAATTCCCTTTCGGGTTTTCCGGGATTTCCCTCGAAATATAATTTCGAAAGGCTTAAATTCAAGTTCCCAATTCAGTCGAGCGATTTGGCTAAACGAACTATAAATATGTTTAGACCTACATTCGTTGTAATTAGTGCGAGGTAAAAAAGCTAAGGATCAACAGACAATATAAGATTTATTTTTATTGGTAGCACATATTTTACTTGGTCCTTTTTATTGTATATAAATGTAAATATTATTAAAATAAATATAAAAACTAAGTTTTATAGTTATATTACGGCATTATGTAGTGAGAGAAAACATTTATGTCTACGAATAAATTAAACCAATTCTTTGGGTACAAAACTACATGAATATTGAAATTGAAACATTGAAATACGCTAACAGCTCATTAATTCTAAATACCTACTTTTATGCCGGTCACTCTACATTATTGACCTACCTCGCTTTGCTCAATTTGTTTAGGAAATTTTGGAATATATATCGAAATAAGTTAATGTTATGAGGTATCATTTGGAGAGACTAATTAATATTCTAATCTCCAAACAATCTATATGTTGACTTTTTCCGTGGTTGCCCTTGGTAGCGCGATGTAATGGAATGTTACGTCCCTAATGACGTGAAGTCATAATGCATTATTAATATAGCGATAGGTCTATACAGCAAATTATTTAATACCAGGGTAAAAATTTGAAAATAATACGATTACTTGACGAATGATATTTAGACTATGAAATTACGACTGAAATTATCTTGGAAATTGTTATAAGAAAAGATTACATTAATTTGGAAGAGTTAGAATGTGAGGAAATCTAAAGAAGGTTATCCCGTGCATTAGTTTGAACCAACTATTTGGTTTGTTGGTCTAATTAAGTGACAAAAAATGGTCTGCTGAATGAAGCAAATTATTTAGTTAAAATATTAAGTAGAGTCAACTATAGAATTTGGTTAAATAAGAGATTAACACAAATAACACGAGCTTTATAATTGTTGATGTAATCATTTGGTTGAAGTAAATAAATCTAATGCTTACATGAGTAAAGTTGTCGGCGTGAGTGCTGCCACATCAGCAAGCGATTACGTATATTATAATAATTTATATTAATGTACAACACTTTCCCAGATAGAATAAAAAATTTATCACGAAGAAGTAACTTCGTCCATAAACGATAGCTGCTGTAGTACTCTCCCGTGGCAGCTTTAGTTATAAGCAAACTTGCAGAATCGAGTTGCGCTTCACGAAATTAGCAGAAACTAGACAGACTCGTGTTCATTCATCTCATGAGAATGGGTTTGTGTTGCCTATTGGTTTCCCCGAGAGTCAACAAAACACGAGTCTGTCTAGTCTCTGCTAATTTCGTGAAGCGTACTCGTTCCTGGATGTTTAGTTATAAGTATGAAAGTCTGCGAAACGCAATAAGGCAAAAAAAGGTAGCTGAAAAGGTTTGCGGCTACCTAACAATTTATTAAGCACTTTTTTTTCATCAAATCCTCTATATTCGAGGCTTAAGATATTTTCTTTTTCCATAGTTGAACCGCTGACTGCGGATTGTTATCTATTTGCATTTTTAATTCCACCGAGAAAAGTTTGCGTTATAAATTAGCCGAATTAATTTTCGTCGGAATCCAAGTTTCGTAATTAAACATCATACCGGTCTTTGCTCTTCGTGCACACTTGTTCGGATTTAGAACTTGCTGCATGGGGTTTCCTCTATTTAATTGCTAATTTGCTTGATTATAGCGTGGATGTTTCTGAAATTTAAAGAATGGAAACGTATATAGCGTTCTAAGCCGTAAACTAGGCCATACGGAATTAAAATTTGTCAGAACGTATATTATTTTCAATTGAAGTAAGAAGCAAACAACATTAAGGTATCGGCACACCACGCACCACACAAGTTTAATTAATTAGTCCAGAACAGCTGTTTCGAGGATGCGTCGGTCATCATTTTCAACCGTATGACCGAATGATGTGAGAAAAAAACTTTAATTCTAACATGCCTGTTTTATCGCTACTCTCGAGGAAACATTCTCTACAAGTATCTATTTTTGCCGTCTACACGCCTTAAAACTGGGACATGTGAAAAATATGGAAAGATAGATGAAAGATGGTCCGTACTCTTTATTTAAATTAAATAAATTTAAATAAAACCTAAATTTGTTTTGCTTTTTATGTAAATAGTTTCGTAAGCGTCTAATTCTCGTTGCAAAGTTCTTAATCAATTTCAGGTTTTCTGATTTAATATTACGCCCTGTTTTCTTTATGTGTTGTACTCACTTGACGATTCTATTCTGTCGTATATGTAAGAACTCATGTGCTCATTGGATCTGATGCCTATCGCTGTTTTCATTTGATCAGTATAGGCTTTGTCACAGTCACTACGTATAATTTTATATATTCCCGATCTTTGCTAAGAAGGAAATTTTGAGATTCTATTAATTAAGAAATTAATCGCGGCCATTTTGTGCTATCTACAATGGTTACAGTCGGTCATAATGTTTCCTTTCTAAAGATGTCTGTTTTCAGTTTTTTGTTGCTTCTAATTATTAAACTATCCAAGAAAAGTTGATAGTTCACCTCTTCTATTGTGAATTTAACAGCTTCGAATTTTGAATTAAGTGTCGCGAGAAAGGCCGAAATAATACTTTTCCTAGTATCAAAGACCGCGAAACATTCTAGGGAAGTACGCGGTGTCACAAGGTTACTCATGAACAAGGCTATGAAAGGGGATTGTCCATTTTCCGTATTTTTCCCATGTGTGTGTTTAGGGCGTGTAGGCGGCAAAAGTAGATACTTGTAAACATTATTTTTTTTCGAGGGTATTTCGACCATATCTTCGAAACGACTGTTCGCCATACTATTCTACAGTCCTTGCTATCATTATTGAAGTCAGAAGTGATATTATTTGGATTGAGATCCTTACATTTTACATTGATGTTACTTGTATTGAATATCATTATAAGGATTAGATCGTAACATGGATACATCAGGAATTTAGAAGATACAATGTAAAAGCATTAGATAAATTTACTGGTGAATGTTACCGCATTATAAGCAGCACTATTAACCGAATTTTACGGCAAAGGTTGTTTTTCGTGAAATTTTCACAAATATAAAGCTAATTTCACTGTTTCTAGGGTTGATTTTGCATATCTAGAGGAGCAATCAACATATTTATAGGTAATAGCAAGTAAGAAATTTGAGTAATTGAGTCCTAGTACAAATTATTTTCATGCGATGTGTACAGTCGATTAAACTTATAAAACATATTGTATTCAAAATAAGAAAGTTGGTAACGACTTCCGGTTCAACCAAAAATATTTCAAATTAATTTTTGTAGACGAAAATGTTTCAAATTAATAGGTCCGGTGCTACAACTACCTATTCCAAAATTTCCGAGTTCCATTCATAGTAACATCATTAGAACTTCTAATTAACAGGTTTCGTGAAGTATCCTGTATAATAGGGTGCAATAGCAAACTAGAACAATGGTTTAAGATGTGAAATATCTAACAAAGCTAACATTTTAACAAACATTAAAACTTCAAATTGAAAGGTCATTAATTGTGTATATAGCACTTTCCTACGGTAGATGGTAGAGATGGTGCCTAAACCTCAACAGTAGATGATTGTATACTTTAATTTATTACGAATACCCTTCGAAATTATGGTCTTTGAGGTTTGATGCAGCATAAGCTGGAAATCTTACCCGATTCTCTTAGCAGGAATGTCAGGGGTCCAAGTATTGATCCTTGTGGTACGCTTCGCTCAATCTCCTGCTAGTTTTAAAAAACCATATTACCTGCACTATACAAAGAAGATATTCTTTGTTTGGGTCTTGGCAAGTAGGATTCAATCAACCTTAAACTAGTTCCTGGTGTGTGGATTGCTTTATATATCTGGAACAGCACCTTTTTCTGATGTGTTAAAAGTCAAAGCTTCAATTCATAAGCACGAGAGTTTAGCAGCTGGACAGGCTTGCCTTACAGAGCTTATATTTTTCATAGATTGCATCGTATTGTGAACTTCACTAGGTGTCATGGGGAACAGTTTGTCTGTGGAATTATTTCAGTGTTATGTTTCTCATCATTGTCGGTATTTTCACATATTTTTATTAGAAAGTAATGCATTGTGATGGATCCTCAAATAAGTTCATCTAGATAGGAACTGTTTTAGGGATTCCTGTTATTAATATCTTAAACTATTTGCCAAGTGGCTTTAATTTTGTTCGTAGACGTTGCAGTATAAGTTGATAAAAAACTTTTCTTTCTTTTTTGTATTGCCTGCCGTAATTTTGCTAAGTGTCATAATCTATTTCATTATTTAGTGTGCCCTCATAAAAATTCTAGCGTTATTCTTCGCTTTGTGACATAGTTTTTCCTTTTATGTTTCGTTAAGCGGCATGTAGTGTTTACTGGTTTTTAAATAAGTTTCTTAAACAGCTCATAATTATAGATGTGTTGCCAGTTCATGTAATCTGGTATCTGCTTTAATTTTTGAAAATTACTCTCTGTAAACAGTTTTTTTTCTTAAAACACGATATTTGTTTGCTTTGATTTCTCTTTGCAGTTCTACATACTCTGCCAAATGCTCTGAAAAACCAGAACAGATTATGCTGCTTTCGTAATGCATAATATTTGGAGAATACGTTATCCATACATGAAGAGGAATTCTGTATTATTGTGGTTGGTTCAAAAACGGCTTGTTGTAGGTTACAGCTCCTTAGATGTTGTTATGAATGGATCTCTGACATTTTGCAATAGGTAGTTATAGCATTGAAACTGTTAGTTTAAAATAATTTTGCTCATGAAACACTTTCGGTTTTACCGGAACTTTTTTATTTTAAATACGAGGATGGTTCAAGAAGTCCTTAGAAAATTTAAGAGACGGCGCTCATAGTATCGAAAATGGTTTGTTTTTAGTAAGGATCATTAGTCACTAGACAGCTGTCAAAGCCTCCGTTATATCCATCATACGGTTTCATTTTTATTGTCGATTTAAGCAAGAAATTTTTGTTTATATAGAAAAATGGGAAAATGTGAATTTCGAATGGTGATTAAACATTTGTATTTAAAAGGCTTAACATCGAAAGAGATCAAAGCTGAGTTGGATGAAGTTCATAGCACATCTAGTTAGTTTCTCCGTCGATACATAATTATGGAAGAAACACTACTAGACTCCGGAGACAAAGGAACAGTCAAAACACTGAGGTTTTGAAGACGAACGGGCTCCGAAAAAGGCGAATACGGTGAAATTAGCCGGCAAGGTGATGGCCTCGGTTTTTTGGGATGCACACAGAATCATCTAAATTAATTACTTGGAAAAAGGACAAACAATAACTAGAATGTGCAGTTTCGATGGCCAAATGGAATAAAGTTCGAATTAGTATAACATCCACCGTATTCATTGGATTTGGTCCCCCGTGACTTCTTGTTTCCAATTTTGAAAAAATGGCTCGGAGGACAACGGATCAAGTCGAACGAGGAAGTCATCGCGTTTTTGGAGAGCTCAAAAACGCTGCAGAAACGCATGGAAAAGTGAATGGAGTTAAATGGAGATTACGTTGACAAATAATAAAAACCTACATAAAATCTACATACATGTTTTGGAGAAATTTACGATCATACTGAAATTTTAGCACTTGTACTGCTCTTGTTGAAATTAGATATTTGAGAATAACTTTGAACCGGTTATATCGATAGGTTTTGGTGACAGGTATGGTGCCGTTAAAGAACGGCACCGTACCTGTTTGGTACCAAATAAAGATTTGCGCGGTTGCCGGGGAAAGGTTTCTAAACAATATAATAGTTTTAGGGTCAGACAGTTTTGAGTTTGCTGAAACGTTTAATGATGTCCATCTTCCTGATGGTTGATTGATCTCTTTCGATGTATTTTGTTATTTATTAATATACAGTTGGAGTTTATAAGGACTATAGACAATTTCCAGTAGATCTTGAAAGATATTTGGTGTTCTTCAAACGTTATTTTGAAATATTATTAATTTTTTGTTTGAATTAATATATGTTACCTTTGACAATAAATTATTTCTCCAGAATATGGGTGCCGGCCGCCATCAACTCCAGCATTACGTTAAAGAGAATTGGTTTAAATTTTCTTTGTGTTTGAACACGTATACGATATCTTTCTTGTTGTATCTAAACGCAAAGTGGATTAGACACCAAATATTTTGAACAATTTTAATGACAAACTTCAATTCACCCTGGAAGTAGCGTCTAACAACTATGTTCCTTCGCTCGATAATGGAATTATACTACGAAGCAAACAATATCGTCAAACTTGATTGGTACCGAAAACCAACTATGATATCGACATTTTCATTCAAACCATCCTTTTAACATATAAAATCAATTTGATTGAGTTGTCCGATTCTAATTCACGTTATATACAATAAAAGTCCTCTCTACTTCATGATTTAGTATAAATATCTTCTTTCGTTTTCTTTTTGTTTGCTTTTTGTTCATATTCTGCTTATCCAGTTTATATTATTTTTGAATGGAAACGTGGAAACTATTTATTTCCGTATATTTTAATATTTTTCGGGAAATTTTAATTTCATGTAAGTTGTTTCAATAATTTTACGTAAGACAATTAGTGGTTATCTCATTGTTCTTTTATAGTAGAAGTCGCAAAATCATCGGTGAAAATTTGGTAAATAGAATGAAGGAATAGCGTACTTAGATTTTTTAGTCCCCAATCGATTACGAGTACGATAGCGTTAAATTTTCTGGTTAAAAGAAGGTTTGATATTGATTTATTATTTTCGATTCATAAAGAAAGTAGTCATCAATTGATGACTATCCCTAGTAATTACTAAGCATCAACTTTTGAGAGACGCACTACATCAAATATCGGATGTAGTACCACTTCCTCCGGAATTCGGAGATCAAGACATAGACAGTTGCGATAATGAAGTTTTAGACGTAGCGGCTCTACCTCTCAACAAGTTGCTGGCTAAAGTTGCATAACGTGACAGGTAAAGAAGAATCCGACATAGTAGAATCATCAGCATGAAGAAATACAGCGGTGGAAAAATAGAAATGTGACAATTTGTACAAGCGCAACTAATTCTCAAAAAGTAGGCATGCAGGATGCTGGAAAGCCAGCTTTTCAGTTATTTTGCCACACTGAGAAAAATGGTTGAACCAATGCAAAATTAGCAATGCATTTTACTTTTTATCTTGGAACAACTGAATTATTTTGATATTTTTGCAATGTTCGGTAAGGATGTTGCTGGTATTTAATATAACTAAAAATCAGTTCATCCAACTAGAAACAATTTGACGTTCACTAGGTGGTTGATTCAAGACATTAATTTTTCTCAGTGCGCAGCAGATTTACAGTAAACCGCCCACCATAGCAACGATATTTTACCATAAATTAGTAAAATTTCGAAGCAGTCGTATTACATTTTAGATTTATAACACTTTTTTTATACTTACCTACTGTTGCTGCTATGTTCTATGAATAAGTAAAATGCATTGCTAATTTTGCATTGGTTCAACCATTTTCTTTTCTCAGTACACAGAACAATAGAAGTTCATTGGGTACAAAATAATTTTCTTAACTCTTGATTTATTAAAGAAAGAGAAAGTGATTTCGTATACTATGGTTGCTATCCTAGAAAGTTATTTTGGACGCTACATTGCACTCGCAGCCATGTACCATTACCCTTACACAACACATTTAATATTAAATAATCCATAATGAAATTCATCAAAGGTTGAGATAGAAAAAAATACTTTTAATATATGTGTGAGGAAGAAATTTCTTAAATTTTAGGGTTGCTTCTGATGGTTACCAGAATCTTCTCAAAGATTATGGTTACTGGGCTACAGCGCAGGACATGCAAATCCAAATTCTTCCAAAAACGATGGGCAGGAAACAGTTTAGATTCATCAAGCGACGATAGCACAAAATCAAAAATTAGAGTTGTGTATTTTCTAATGTAAAACTGTAAAATAGCGATAAAAGACAAAAAGAAAATAAGAAAAATTGATTATTTTACAAGTTGATCTGTAAAAGATTGAACTATTATGAAGGCATTGATATTTACGAAAACAAACAGATTTTAATCAGATCAGATTTAGGACCCTTTAATTCGAGCCTTTACTCTTTGTTAAATCAGGCAAGATCCCAAAGGTGTATGAGTACGTTTTATAAATTTAGTTGCGCTGCAATTTCGATAAACCGTAGCGTAGGCAAAAATTTATATCGCCATATTCCAGTAATATTCCAGTTTTTCCGGTGTGTTATACGAACCCTTGCTGTACCAAAGTTAAAAATATCCAGGTCGCAGTCGGAATTAAATCAAATAACTGCCAATGGGTAAAAAATGTCGAATCTACGTCAAATTTAGACCCACGTCAGTACATAGGTGACCCTACTCTTTTTTAGGGGAATTGCTAATCGTCGTAAATTAACTAAAAGCGTTGATTTACATGTAGATCAATACGTAGTGGTGTTTGTTAAGTATAATTATGGAGGAGATTGAATAGATGTTGATATTTACAAGCGCTAAAACAATTATTCGGGTTATGGTTGTACACAGAATCACCTATTCATGGTAGTTGCGGCAGTTGAATTGGACAATTTAAATTTACATATTTTAGTTTGACCTTTGATGATGGAATTCCGTCTAACCATTTAACATATTGGAAGTTCCGGTGATATATCAGATCAGTAAAATATATTCAAGTGGGTATGCAAGGAGTACTAGTTAACGGAATTTATGTTTCATCCATGTATTTGAAATGTACTAAAGATAATAGTCCTACACAGAAAAAAATAATGTTAGAATAACCTCTGTAATTGTATAGTTAGGAGTAGGAAACCGATGAGATTTTCTTTTTAGAAAGAATTTAAACATAATTGTGCCAAGAAAATGAATTTCTCTCTATAATACATAAGAAAAGCTGTTTTGGCACAAAATATGCCTCATTTTTCTGTATCTGTAGTTCGTGGTGTGCATTTCTTAGGTGCTAAGGGAAGGGGTCGTAGTGTGTGGTCGCAGTTCCCTGTTTCTGTTCGTAGAGCTACAGGCCTCAGATTGTATAATGTCATACTTCATTTGTTTTGATATACTAGTGTAAGGCCGAGTGGAACTTTACAGGATTGGAGAGTTCCTCTTTGTCGATGCTTCCCACAATATAGATCTTGTGGTTAGCGACAGTAGATGGGGCATAAGTAATTTACTTTTTGTTTTTATGTTTCTTATCAAGTAATTTTGTTGTTTTATGTACAAGTTGAAAACATTAAACTATAACTTACATTACAGGGCTTGTGATAATGTAGAAGTGGGCTTTGTGTTGCTCGACAATGTATACAGTAAAAAAGCGTTTCTTTCATAAAAGTTCCTTTTCTATTTCTCATTACCATGTACCATGATTTGTATTGAAGAACCGTTTTGAACGGTTCAGAATCGGTTCAAATGTAGAAGAAAAATAAACCTATTATCCCATGTTCTAGCATCTTCGACAGCTTTCACTATTTACACTGAAGCATTGACCGACAATGAGAAGCATTCGCCAAATTTTGAGGAGGGTAAGATAAAGCTACAGAATATCACCTTACTCTGAGAGAGTTACGAGCCTAGGATTCGAATTCAAACCTCCGAAGCTTACGACTTGGTTAGCTAGACATCAACCACTACCTATAATTATGAAAATTATTTCACTTACTTTTCATTAGAAAAAAAAATAAAGCTTTCCTTGCAGCATCTGTTGGTGAATAACCAATTAGGTCTAGTTCTAAAGCTGAAAATATTTAGTCCATGCATTTAGTAGGGCTTCAATAACGAAATCGTCTGTTCAGATAAAATGATGATTTATTTACAAATTTATCCTATTATTTATTTTAAGATAGAAAACAACACCACGAACATACAACCTGCATGATACGGCGTAATGTGATACTACAAAAATTCACAGTTTTAGAGGCATATGGCCCAAGGACGCAATTCTATTCCCGTGTGTTATCTAACTATTACACACCTCTTTAAAAAATGTAATCCAGAAATATAGGCAATAGAATATAATTCATTTAACTTGCTTAACTATCTTTCAATTATTTGAATCGGCATAATATAGAATCGCAAATTTTTTTTTTTTTTTTTTCAGATAAATTTACTTAATGTTTATTAAATACCAAAGCAGAATCTTCTTTTACTCAATTATTAAGAATTACAGCCCCTTTTTGAGAATTCACTAGTTTTAAAGCGTATATCGGTGCGATAAAGATGTTTTTTCTGCGTTAGTATTTGTATCTTTAGTAAGCAGAAGGAATACCCATATTAAATAATGAGAGTAAAGAATATTTGGTTATCTTTGAACAGCTAGATCCAACATATTCTATTGACTGTGCGAAGTTTACTTCGGAATGAGAGTGGAGAACTTAATTAGTTTCATATCAAAAATTCACACGTGGTTTATGTTTTTTGTTTGTGTTACTTGAAACGTTACTAACTATTTTAAATGAATACACCAAAATTTTCAAAACCGTGGTTAATTTTTATTAATATAGCAACATATATTTCTGGTAATACATTGTATATTAATTGTGTATATAGAATAACGTGTACACTAATAATTCATCATTTTCATTACTAAATTATCTTTATAATTTTTAAAGATTTTATTGTTTATCTCTAAATAACAATTAAAAAAAAATCTCCTGATATTATTGTGTCTTAATAAACATTTTCGATCAACATTGCAGGTTTTTACAATTTTTGTTACATTTGGTAAAATAGCAATATTAATATTTGGCTCTAAACGATAGACTTTAACGTCAATATATTCAATTGATTAATTTTTCACAATGTTCACTATAGATTACTATTTATACTTCACAAATTATTTCTTGATTAATCAAGCGTTCTATTTCTTGATTATAAAGGCAAGTGTCTTTTGCTGTTATTCAGATGCTCAAATATTTTTACCTGCCAAATTGTAACGTACGTTGTGTTGCGGTGCAATCTGTTTATATCTTTGCTGATGGATTTTTATTGGCAATTGGTTGATATGGAAATATTGGAAAGGATTTGTATTTACTATTGGTAGCAAATACCAATTTTGGACGTATTCTGTAAGCTCCACATTAATAAGTGATTCTATTTAATGAATATCTGTATCTTCTTTAAAAGGAAATGCTTCGTCGTTAAATTGTTTATATATGATATTTATGATGATAAGAAGGAGAGCAATAAAATATTTCATTAGACTCTTGAAGAAGTATTTTTCTTGCTGTATTTGCGTAAAGAAACAATAAAAAATCCTATTGTAAGTTTTACCATCAGGCTGCACTTTAGATTAAAGCTGATAAAAATGTTTTTGAAAAGTTTTGTTTCCTAATATTTCCAAGTTGAACTTACTTTAATAACATTATTTTCAAATGTTATTTTTATTTCAATGTTACGGCTTGCCTTATATTAATAAACTGGCTGGATAGAATTTTGCGATGCATCTTTCCACGTTTTATCCTCGCAGAGTACATTAAAAATACTAAATTTATTTACATAAAGCGCGAATACGGCTATTACATAAAGGTAATGTACATACATCTTGCCCGTAATGCAATTCGCTAACCTACTTGTGGCTTTAAAAATTTGTAATTCAATATTCATGTAAATAGCCGTCCCGCGAGTACAAGCTAATGAAATCTAATGTGAAGTCCATATTTTAGACGGAGATAAATTTTGACGTTGATTGAAATGAAGTTGGAACCTTATGTGCTTTATAAGCTTATTATTGCCATATGTGTCTTTAGTTGTGACAAGTTTTCATTAGCATCAATTTTAAGTTGTACATTTATGTACAACTCAGTAAAATTGATGGTGTAAATATTTATCAGAACGAAAATTTAGGAATTCTATATTTATGCATTCTTATCTACGTATTTTTCTATATTGGAATTGTTTACTTCATTTTAATTAATAGTCATAGGAACAGTGCATAAAGTGCTTACTAATAATTAATAGAATAAAAAAAAAAATAGTAATAATTGTTGCAAGTTTCTCTACAATTTATCTTGTGGCTTATTTGCACGAATAGTACGTTGTCAATATTCCTATATTAATTGTTTTGATTAGCCGAACAATTTATTAGACTATTAGACCAACGTAACTAGTAAACGTTAAAAAATAATAACATATGCTTCCACGGACAGACTCGGTTAAAACTAAACGTGTTCCCCGTTTGGTCCGTGTAGTGGTAGGTAATTGGAAACTCAGCGTTTTGCTGATAATCGTATAGGGCTTCTTCAGGAGAAGGAAATGTGCTACGCCATAGCTAGCACAGTAACACAACCAATTGAGCGGGAAGCAATTGTTCACGGTAATTCAGCATATGAACCATGTTAGCGGCGAAAATCAACCTTTGGCACGGTTCAGCTGCTTAGTTACCGTGATCAATTGCTTCCGGCTCAGTTAATTTTGCCTCTAGCGCAGTTTGCATCTTTCCTTCTTCCGAAGAAGTCCCATATGATTGTGGACAAAACTGGAATTTTCGATTACCTACTATGACACAGTCCAAACTTGGAACACGTTTAGTTTTAATAAATGTTAAAATTCGTTATGCGGAAAATGCCTTTTAAGTTTTCACGAAAACAATGAACAAAAAGAAAATTTTTGGTACAAATCGTTTCATTGTTTTTCAAAATATTTGCCATTAAGTTTTATGTACTCTTGCATAAGTTTGAACTAATTGCTAAAGCATTTTTTTCCAATCTGAAGGTCCTATCTAGAAAACATGGGTTTGTGTCCTTAGACGACAAATCAGCTGATTATGGGCAATGAGGTTAATTTGATGTTTTTCTCCTTGAAATAACTAATTGTTTGACGTGCTGTATCACAGCTGGCATTATCGTGATGAAAGATGATGCGATGTTGTGAATTGTTTTTCTTTATTTCATCGGCAATGAATTGTATACCATCTAGAATCAATTGTTCTTTGATCCTCAAAAGCAATGCTTACAGCATGTTGGATTTGTGGAGTTTGTCGAGTAAGGTAAGCAAGACCCATAAAGGTTATTATAAATAGTGTATTGTGTAATTATAGCAATGTGCACTATTTTGGATTATTGAAAGGAGCAATGGGTGAAAACATTTATTTAAAATTTGGAGTACTAGTGCTGTGGCCAACAGCTATGAACTATGAAAGTACAAATCGGATTGGTAGTTTTGTTTGAGTAACACGATTGTTTCTAACGGCACTAGTAACATGTGTAGTATCCAGAAATCCATTCTGCAACGAAATCTACCTGCACTCTCCTGACATACCATTTCTAATTTATCTGAGTCAATCCAAGATAGGCAAGCAGAGGGAAGTCTCGAGAACTGCAAAGCTAAGATTATATAGAATAGTAGTAAAAGCATACTATTAAATTACACCAAAAAATGTTTATTAGTATTAAAAATGTTTATACTTGTTATAAACACGTAAATGAGAAATAATTGAGCAAAAGAAAAGTAAAAAATGTTATCGATTGCCACCGGTGTTGCACAACCAGACGCCTCAAAACAAAATCTACAGATTCCAACACAGTAATACAGTCGAATGATTCATGTAGCCTAACGTTCGAAAGGGGTTAATTGTTTATTAGATGCACATTCTCGCCTGCAAGGCATAACTCACGAATGCTTGAAACATACCGTATGCATTTTATTCATTTTTGTGCAACAACAGATATTCTTGTAAGAACATATGCGGAACTCCTGACTCTTGTATATGCTGGAAACAAAACCAGACTAGTACATTATGAAAAACAATCGTTTAAGTTGACGTTCAGGAATACATTTATAAAATTATAACGAAATATTCCAACAATTTACAGTTGGTACATTTTTAATTGCAGCCAGTGTAATAAAATCCGCAGTAACTTACGGTAGTGGACCTTGGATTCGTGAACCGTAACATAGGAAACAAGCTGAACATCTAGGAACGACGAGTTTTGAGAAAGGTTTTCAGAGTAGTAAGAGTAGAGATGTGGGAACGGAGAAGAATAACAAATGCGGAAATCAGAGAGCTTTAGAAATAGGATTTTGCAGCATTTCTTTTGAAACTGTAAATATGATCAAAGTGGATTTAAATGTTAAATTGCACATGTTATGACGATGACTAAATTGCGGATAGTGAAATGTTTTACAAAAATATTTAACATTTGGCTGCGGCAGCACAATGTCTTCAAAAAATTATAGAGTCGTTGTTCAAAATATATTGTTACAAAGAATATTGTCGTCTCCGTTTGTACTTGTGACGTGTGACAAATTTAAAAAATATACATTACTACTTCACACATTCGAGATTCTTAACTTTGTTTTAATAAAATTTGCGTCGTGATAAAAGGAAACCATTAAAAATTTGTCAAGAATAAGTTTAATCGACTATAAATGGTGTAGGTTTCTTACAATATGATTAATACATCATTTTCACAATCAATTTAATAATTTTAGTGGTAAATACGGAATTATGCTAAGCTTCGCATTGGGTAGTTTCTGCAGTCTTGCTCAAGTTTACAATATTTCTAAATTTGTAATTTCGAATGAGTCTTGAAATCCCCTCTTCGCTAGGCGGCATGGATGTAAATATTTTGGTTTTACTAGGATCACGCCCGTAAATGTAAACAGTTGCTTCTATTACTTTGACTTATTGGATTTTATGTGCCTTATCAACAACATTATTATATATTTACAGCATCAAAACACGAAAGGATATCTTGAAAGTATACATTTTTTTTTAGTCCATTATAAACTTCTTTACTTCCAAGGGACCATGTCTCTCATGAAAATAACTGTACTAACACTCAGAGAGCCCAGACAGGTTGCTTAGTGAAACAAAGCGAACATGGTGAAAAAAAGCAGGTATTCGAGACATCGTGGGTCTGCTTTTGAAGATATTTGGAAGTACCCATGCCATATATATTCCAAAAGCTTGGAGAGATATTGATTTTATTCCAAAACCCGGAAAGGACACATACGCATAGACCCATCCAAAATACTACACTTACATATTACAAAAGGAGCACTTATTGAATCTCCTCTATACCCTCAACAATGAGCAGATTAAGCGAGTAAATCAGTACAGGCTGCCCTACATACTTTTGTGGCAGAACTCGAAAGGAGCCTACACTAAAAAGAATTTGCCCCTGCAATGTTTTGAGATATACAGGGTGCTTCGGATAACACATCGATGCTCTCAATCGACCGGTTTTTAAGAGACCGGATTATAAACTATACGACATCCACCGCATGCTAAGAAGCAGTACATGACCAAACGCTTCAGGGCACAGTAGCCGGTATCAGTGCACCAAGCCCTAGACTGAAAAATAAGCATGCAACGGTTTCCCAGACAGAACTGTCCGCAATTGCAACTTGTGCTGAAGACATCGCAAAGAGAGGCTGCTCGCCGAAGAAAATAAACGTAATAACCGATAGTCAAGCAGCTATCAAGGCAGCTATAAATCCTATTAATAGGTCAAAACTGCTAAAGCATTGTAAAACAGTCTCCAATAGATACAAAATAATAAGTTATCTTAGTCTGGGTGCCGGTAGATATATCCTCATCTACCGGCAAGGGCTATTTATCTAGCTAAAGTGTTCTGGAAGGCATGATACAAAAAGCATTAAGTTCAAGTGTCCTGACTACTGCCGGCCAGCTCAAAAACGTCGAAGTCTATAGGGTCCTATTAAAAATAAGAAAGATGGCGTTACTTCTGATATCATCGGAAATGTCAATAAAGCCAAAAAATTAGCTAATAAAAGAAATAGAAATCAACCTATTTCTTCCAAAAAGGCTAGCTTCTGTTGTTCAAAAGTTAATATAGGAGAGGCGGGAAAAAAAAATAATTTCCATATCAAAACGTTGAAATCAGTTTTATAGTATAATGGAATGATTAAGTGGTGGTTATTCGAAAATACAAGTAGAACACCCTAACGATTATGCGTTGTAGCAATTTTAAAGGAATATCACCTATGGGGTAGAATTTACAAATTTAGCTCCTCCATATATCACGTGTATCTGAGATCTACAAGTTGCGCTAAAAATGTTTACGCGTATCGATTTGCCCACGCTATTTATATCGACAAACAGTTTCGTGTTTTTAAAGCTCGCGCCCGTTTTTAACAATTGAGACGAAGGCGGTGTTTCTATGTGAGGGAGATATTGGCAATTGCAGTTATTATTACAAAATTCGATTTTTATTAGGTAGGGTATTTAGTTTTAGAGGGGTTCTGTAAGTAGTAAATTAAACAAAAAGAAAGCGATTTAAAGTTTGTTTTAGGGACAAGGGCGTATATAAATGTGAAAGCTTGCTCATAACTTTAGGACTCTTTTGTGTATACAAGGTCTGTTTAGTATTCCATGGTTTTATTACAATCACACCGTCGTCCTAAAAGGTGAAGCACAGTTAATTATACCTTAATAAGCGAATGGTGACGGGATTGTATCGAACCCATCGGATCCTAGTAGTACTCGAACCTACAGTACTTAACTCTGCCACAGCCGGCAGCAGGCTCTCTTACCCTTGAGTCACTGAGCCATACTGGAAAACAAACTAGACCAATGTAAAACATCATAAACAATCGTTTAAGTTGATCATTTGTAAAATGTTAACTCTAACAATTTAGGCGTGGTGCATTTTTAATTGCAATCAGTGTTGTATGATATAAAGCGTCATTTGTTTTCGATATACAAGTTGGTGCAGGTAACGATTTCGTCAATCATATCGTCATTTATAAATAGGGATGACCAAGGCAGGTGAAATTGTTACTTTTTTGCAGCGACTAGACAGACTCGTGTTTTATCGACTCTCGGGAAAACCAATAGGCACGAGTCTGTCTAGTCGCTGCAAAAAAGTAACAATTTCACCTGCCTTGGCCATTTCTATTTATAAATAAAGTTAGCCGCTTTCTGTGCGCTTCACGAAATTAGCAGAGACTAGACAGACTCGCGGAACCAGTAGACAACATGAACCTATTTTCATGAGACGAATAAACACAAGTCTGTCTAGTCTCTGCTAATTTCGTGAAGCGCAACTCGTTTCTGCAGGCTTACTTATAAATGTAAGAAATGACTCTAATGTTGGAGACTCTTGTTTCTCTTGGAATGGCTAGAAGTACTTTTCCCCATTGTTTCTTGGCCTCTTCCAATATAAAACCGGTAATCAGTTTGTTCCGTGTTAAAAGACTACGTTTTCCAAATCGTTTACATCCTTTTATATAACATATCAGCAGAAATTTTGTGCGTAAAGATCGCATTGGAGAAAAACAGCTACAAATCAGGGGAAACCTATGGAGAGACAAATACCAGGTAAGGGAACAGTAGTAATTCCAAAGAAGAAACAGTTGGCTATGCCTATTATCGGAGTAACGGATAAGCCAGAAAAATTCTCAGAATAAAAGCGTGAAAATATACAAGCTGTATACTGCACTATGGAGATTTAACTGTGTCTGTTTTCAAGAAGGACCAGTTACATAGATTACAAACCAAAGGGATCTAGGAATTGCACCGCCGATGTGGGAATTTCTATATTGGACAAATCGGCTGCAGTATACAATGCAGAACCAATGAACATCAACCATTACCAACGAATTGTGAAAGAGTCGTTGAAAATGATGAAAAGCATCAACTTCAATAGGAAAGACAGTTACAAACTAATCAACTTACACAGGTTTGCAGTACACGATAGCAAACCATAAAAGGAATAGCTCACAACGGACATTATTTATACATGAGAGATACGGTCCACCGTAGTGAAACGGACATAACGCCAAAGCATATAGTGAGCGGCACCAGATTCGAGAAAACTTCTTAAGAACTTCACGGTGTGTTTGGTGAAATTAGGTACATTCGTGCGAACACGGCAAAACATGAAATACACTGCTTTAATTTTACCAAATTATTTGTCCGATCGAGATGTCTTTGATCGTATTAACTTACAAACATGAACAAATTTATTTGGCTGCTTCTGATATTTTATTCTTGTCTATTGTAGCACTAATAACCAAGAAGTATAATTTGAGAACTCTTCGTAAGTAATGTCCTTGTTTTTATTACAGTGTGATAATTGTGCCACACCTTTTTGACGAATTGGAAATAAAAATCTGCGGAAGCTTGGCCAAACAGTCCATTGAGTATTATTTACTTTTGACCGTTTTGCCTAGTCCAATTTTGCTGACATTCGGCGGTCACCTGCTCTTGCCCCAAAAAATTTTGAAAACAAATGAGCTTTCTTCGTAAAATATACATTACCGCTTTCCTCAGAGATGTTTCACTTTTTTTTCTTTCACTCGGTTATATACGTATGTACATCAAGCTAAATTCCTTCGAATTGACGCTTCGTTTTGCGTCTTAGAGGTTTCTAAATTACGATAACGTAGAACCTACGTAAAAATTTATATTGCGAGCTTGTCGGGAGCGCTTTTGCCATGAGGTCATTACTCATTCCTTACATAGAATAGCCGCTCTGCATATTTTATGGACACATCTACTTTCTTGAGATTAATATTGATTGACTTTGAAAGATGCCCCTATGGAAGAACATTAGATACGATAAAAATCTTGACTTATTATTGCCGTATAGACTTCGGGTTGTTTTGTAAATGAACGTAGCATAAATTTAGGAGAGAACAAAGAAATATAAAATATACACATATTTAATTTGTAGCAAATACCGTCATCAGGTTTACATATATATAAATAATTACTAAAAATGAAAACTTGTTTTTAATTTTTGGAAAATATGATTTAATTAGCATGAAATTTCCTCAAATAAATTTAAAACTTTGATAAACGAGGTGGCATTAGGCATTTTTTGCAATGAATTCGTGAAGAATCTCTACAAGTTTCTAATTTGCAACAAGACAACCACGAAACGTTAACTCTTCTGCTGTTGCCATAAGAAATTGCAATAAATCCATCCTAGCATTGTTTACTATTCCATCGTGTTTCATATTATACTGATATTTTAACCAAGCACAGCAGCAGTAACGGCTAAGTTAAAATAATGGAAAATAACTGCCAATGTCCATGTTCTCGATCGATTGAATGTACGAATTAGAAAATCACCCTTATCCACCCCTCCCAGGGAAACTGAACGCTTGCCATCAATACGCGCTTTGATTCGTTCTATCCTTTTTATCTTCTTACCTAATCCTCTGGTTCGATTCCAATAATTTTTTTGCCAAATTTACAACATTGTTGACCCACCAATGAACTAGTGCGATGTTCGTATCTTCTGTACCAAATGAATCACATCTAGAGCAGTTCCAATTAGAGAGGTGAATATTGCGTTATACGTGCAGAAAACTTTAGTCGCCTGACGCGAGTACCACTCGTAAAGGGGCGAACCGTACTTCAGTAGTTTACTGTTGCTGGTTCTGAAGAGGTTAGAGGTGTTTAGAAAAATTATTTTGCGTTATATTTTTTGTATTCCCCTTCGTTGCTACATTTTTGAAGACATTTGAGAAGTTTACATTTTTGTAGTGGTGTAAATTTTACACAATATATTGGTCAATAAAAGTTGTACAATTTTAACCTTACTTGTAATAGCTTCTTCATAAAAAAGAGAGAAATTATAGTGAATGTTTTGAAATTTATGAAAGAAGAAACTGAAAACGATTGCCCAAGTACACCATTAAAAAACTTCAAGGAAAGCTTATTGACCTGCGTGAAGTTAGCTCCATTTTTTTTTCGGAAATTGAAAATTTGTCGGTTGCTCTAAGTCCATATTGTTGCAAGACATTTCAAAATAAGACAAAATTGGCTCAAAAAATTGATAAAACTTTTTCATCGATCCCCTCTTCTTTTGAAAACTGAAATTCTGGGAGTTGTACCAGGTTGTTCTGGTTATTCTGAACGTTGTTTCGGAATTTCAAACCTGTACCTCTTACAGATCAAAAGGTATGCCCAAAAAACGAACTCCGGACAGCTCTCGTTCTCTTGGAAAATTGAAATTTTGTTCCGAGTTGTTCAAAACATTGTTTCAGAATTTCTCAACCGTACTTCTCATATACTAAAAGATATTGCTAAAATAAGAAATGAGGAAGTGTGAAGCTAGCCTCACTTTTTTTTAAAGCTTTCTGAGAGTTATTCCAGATTGTTTTAAACACTTTTAAGAACACTAGACTTGTATCTCCTACAGATCAAAAGAGAACGAAATTTTTAAATTCTTCCAGGATGTTCTAATTGTTCTAAAAATTGTTCCAGAATTTCAGATCTGTATCTCTTACAGATCAAAAGATATTGCCAGAACACAAACTCCGGGCAGTTCCTCTTTTTTTGGAAATTGAATTGAAATTGAAAAATTGAAATTTGTTCCAGGTTGCTTTAGTTGCTTTAAACGTTGCTCTAGAATTTCAGATCCGTATCTCTCGTATATCAAGAAAATATAGCAAAAAAATCCGCGTACCCCTTTTTGTCGAGAATCGAAATCCTGACAATTATTCCAGGTTGTTCTAATGGCTTTAAACATTTCAGAACCGTATCTTTTACAGATCAGAGGATATAGCAAAAAATGATATCCGTTAGTGAGAAGTTGACTTCAATTTAATCAGCTCTACATCTGATATTTCAAATGAATCGCCCATGCCACGGATGATCTTTTATTGAACTTTTATTTCGTTTCTAAAAAGAAAGGAAAATGTAACAAAGCATAAGCAAATTATCTGAATACTTATAACTTTCATCTGTGTCTGCTAATTGCTCTAGTAACAAACATTTCCAAATATGCTTACGACCATTTTAATTTTAAACCAGTCGTTAATAACTAAACACCTATATGAAATGACCTGTTAAATATGATTGTTTAAATGATTGATCACTTGTACATTCACAGTTCACATGCACAGCCGAAGGAAAGGCATGACAGTAGTTTGCTAGGTTTGAAAGTACCTATTTCAAAATGTAGTCGATTAATCATGACCCATGTCGATGGTAAAATGGATTTCATCCCTATTGCATTATTAATATATCGTTAAGTTAATGTCAACTACACATCGTGTCTAAATTTTTATGCTTTCGGAGGCAATATGTGGTGACTGCTACTATGATTAAATGAATTTCAGACACTTTTTGAGATGGGTAAACAAACATCTGCCAAATTTACCTCCGCGAGGTGTACTTGTGTTGAATAATGCCGCATATCACAATGCTAAAGTGCATCAAGACCCAACGTTTGCTGCAAAGAAAGCTGAAATGATGTTGCCAACTAGACGTCATTTTTGTTCTGAACAAAATCTAACGAATCCGGAATTATATAATTCAATAAAAACAAAACAAACTACCCGATGTGGAATCACTGACCGGGGAAAGCTCTTCTTTGATTAATTTTAAATTACTTCTAATTGAAGTGCTCTTGTTCCATTTGTTGGTATATATCAATGTGCATTGAAAACATTCATATCATCGTATTCGTATCAATCGAATAGAATGTTCGACGTTTTCAATGATTAGAGTATCTTTACTTAGATACTCTCATCCAAACATGTTAGTTCTATCATCGTATATATACGACAAATTAAATTACAGCTACTACCTTTATAGGTGTACTGATGAGCTGTGATACAGCGAAACGCGCGTTTGCACATTGTGGTTGTTGGTAGCTTGTTCATAAATATACTAATTACACTTGGTGTGAATAGTCACAAGTCGAAGGCTGCTACCTTCGCAGATCGTGAGGCATTTCCGCTCATTTCTGCAGAGGTTGATATAGCAGTTAATTTCGTCATTTTCAGTGATTAGAGTATCTTTAATTAGATACTTTTATCTAAGCATGTATTTATTATTAAACTTACCAAATTTAATATGCTTTACCAAACAGACTTCGGAAAAATACACAGGAAGTTCCTTTAAAATAATTGATATAACAAGAATTGAACTTGGCAATGATTTCGATTCTTGTAAAATCTACTTGACGTAATACTAATAATAGAATAGTAATAAATGTGAGCGAACTGACGCGAAGACAAGTGAGGCTTCTTAGCTCCAGTCGTGCTTGAGACAAGACGTAGCGTTATAATCTTCCAAATTTATTTCAAATTCAAGGTTCATTTATGTTGTTTGAAAGAACCCGGGGTTTCTTATATAACGCGCTAGCATAGAAAGGACGTGTAAACGTTAAAGTCTCAAGGGTAAGTTACTTTATCATTAATTCACAATTTGTAAGCGATATTATTGATAATTTACTCGTTAAACTGCCGAAAGAGTATCTGATGATATTCCCGAATCTACGACGGAAAAGCATATCTTTTAATTAGATAACAATGTCAGATTTATAACATTACAATGCGATAATTATTAAAAATGTATTTATTTTGAATTGCTTACATTTGAAAGTCAGTCTGTTTACATTTCTAGTTGTATCATTCTTTGAGTTTTCCGCTAGACCTATTTTCTTTCTTTGTCTTGCACAAGTAAAACATATTTAGGCTAAACAACTTTTAATGCGAGAAACAAAATTTATTAATGGAAAATTTAATTATATTTCTAAATTTCAGAGTTATTTAAACGCAACATGGTAACCATTGTAACTTGCTGTACTTCGAAATTTCGACATATATGGAGGCGAAAAATATTTTTGGTGGACGCTGCAGTCAGAAAGTCTGTTATTTAATTTTATTCTTAGATAAAAGTAAATGGTATAGGCAAATTTTTATTAAACGATATTCTCCAAAATTCTTCGGTTTCTTGAAGAAAAAAAAAATTAAATAAATAACATATCAATAGTAAGTTTTGAAATCAACATAGTAAAATAGTAATATGAAATATTAAGACTTTCAATTGAAAACTGCAACGAGTAGTTGAAGATTTATTAATTTTGTCCAAATTAAATTCAAATTAAATAAATAAATTCAAAAGGTCATAAACATTTAACTAAAAAATTCTTAAAAACAGCTCTTGAATAGGAATTGATTTAGGAAATTTCAAAGTTTGTTAGAAAGAACTATGGTTATTAGATTCAATAAATGCTATAAACCCTTCGGCATTAAAAATTGTTTAAATTTCAGTTCTTCTATTCGGAAAATAATAAAATTAAGTTAGATCCCATACCTTTAATTTTTTGTAAACATTATTCCTAAAAGCAACACATAACTATCGGCAACCTCCGCACCACACAAGTTTAATTAATTAGACAATAATATAATAATTAGTCCGGGACGGCCGTTTCGAGGACACGAATGGTCGTCATCATCAACCGGTAACCGAATGATGGTTGATGATGAGGACAATTCGTGTCCTCGAAACGGCGGTTCCGGATTAATTATTAAATGATTAATTAAACTTGTGTGGTGCGGAGGTTGCCGATACTTATGTGTTGTTTACCATACTACGCCACAGTCCTTGCTATCATTGGTATTTCTAAGAAGTTCCATTTTTCAATACAACTTAATGTTTGTACAGGATGAGCTTAGCCGTACAACAGAATAGAAATTTGTAAATTTGCAAACTTATTTTGTTCGAGGGAGCTAACTTTTGGAAAATATCGGTACGTCTATTCAATTTCCGGAATAATAATAATTACCGGAAGTAATGTAGACATAATTTCCTTAGATGAATTGCCTTAACATTTGTGAAATACTTAAATTTAGCATTTAACTTGACGTAAAATCGATGTATTTTGATAGGTCTAAACATGATCGATTTAAAGCTAACCTGATTTTTATGACGGTTTCAATAAAATCATGCCATTAGTTCAGCGCTTACTTCCTCGGTATGCAAAAGTGTCGTTTAATGATTGTCAGAGGTTAGTAAGCTA
>LR737383.1:20834966-20850809 GCA_902655005.2 Marronus borbonicus | reverse complement strand
TAAGAGATATATTAAAAATTGGCGCAAAATACTTTTTAAACTTTTTAAAATTGGTTATAAAAATTCGGCAGCGCATTATACACAGTAATGTAAGTTTGTCCTAGCGACAAATCGCAAATACTTTACTTAGTGTGTTGAGGCCATCTCACAATTAACGAAACGCGAACGTTAAAGTAAACGTAAATGAATACATCGTTTATAACGTGAGCTAGGAGTTAAATTAGCGTTCACGTAATTTTCACAGACAATTAAGATTTAACACAGGCATGCTAAATGTCATTCTATCGTATTAAATGTTCCACGAGAGTCGTCCAGAAAGCAAAGAATGTTTTGGCTAAATTAAATAAAAATGAAAGATATTGACACAAAACATTATTTAAAGAAGCACAAAACCTTATTCAATGAAGTCGCTATAGCTGTCAAGGCACTTATTGTAACGTGGCACTAATTTTTCGATTTTGATTTTGCTTTTTCTTACTGCCAAAAATTTGAGCCAGGATATCACTTCTTGCATCGTTTGTGAACTGTTTTCTACAAAAAAGGTGTTTAATTTCGGGAATAAGAAGGATGTCAAAAAATTTCCCACTTAAGTTATTGAAGTTCTCGATGCGTTCTAGCTGATGCATGAAGCCGCGCACTGTTATGAATCAAAACCACCTTTGCCGACGACATTCCACATTCCTTTGTTTGGGATGGTGCGTCTAAGAGATTGAAGAGTTTCACAATAGGCCTCGGAGTTTATTGTGTCTCCTCTTGGCATAAACTCTAGGTGAATCAAATACTTTTCGATCCAAAAAATTGTTACCGTCATTTTTCTGGTGTTGGGACTTGGCTTCTCTTTTCTGTCACCATCATTGTCATATTGTTTTTGTCACCATCATTGTCATATTGGGTCAACAATTTTTTGTTTTAAGAATATTAGTCAGATCCTTATGCATTTACCGAGCACGTGCGATCGTGAAATTTGTGGGAAAGATTACTGTAATGCGCGTAAAGTGAAACGCTGGTTTTCTTGAATTTTGAAAGTGATCTACAAGACCACTTCTGATGTGTTTCACTACTCTGACGCTATGTTTCGATTATTGACGTTGCACCGGCCACGATTCATTGACGGTATATGTGAGTGGTTGCGGAAAAATTTGTGTGAAATAAGTAGCGTGATAGCACCATCCTCCATTAGAAGAGGTAGAACGTTTAACAGTGAGAGATAACAACGTACACTGTCTGCAAATGAAAATGCACCATTTGGGAATTTGTTACTACAAATTGTATTTTTGAGAAGAGTATAATATGACCATCTTTGCTCCAAATAAAGTCTTTTAAACGACCCAGCAAGCTAGCCGATAAAGTTCTATAGTTATTAAAATGCAAAAGGAGTGAAATGTGACATTATTATGATCTATAATTTGTCATAACGTAAACTTACCAAAACCCTTTGTTTTTCAACGCGGAACAAGCAATCATTAGCGAGTTAAAATTCACAAAGTAAAATAAATAATGCCGTGCATATACCTATAAACAGACTGCTGGAAATAACATAGTATACGAAAGTAGTAGAATACCAATGGAACCGTACTCGGAAAACACGTAAAGCTGGACAAACGTAAGTGAAGCATATTAATTATGAAAAGCAGCACGTCCATAATGAATAATACTAGTACGTACCTAAAGAGAAACTACCCGCATTACATAAATGCCCGCATTGCGAGAATTAGATTGTGAATGTTGAAAAGTTTTCTTGCGAAAGATGCTCTGTTCTCAAAGCATCTGCCTCCAACTTCGGATACTTTAGAAGATCTTTTGAGTGATATATAACGAGCCATTATTTGTTTCTAAAACAATGTACACGGTAGAGTTATTATAGATGTAAAGCGTACTTTTGAGCGGCTTCTGTTCTATGAAATTACAGTTTTTAGAGAAATGGGGTTGTTATTTTCTTACCGACCTTACGTAGTACTTGCGGATTATCTTATACTACCTGATTCATTTATGAACGTTTATATGCTGTTTTGTTACATCGCCATTGGTCTAAACTTTTACAATAGAATTGTATAAAACCAAAAAGTTTTCACTCACCGATCAGATTGAAACTTGGCAGATAATTAAGACCCACCGATTCCCCTTTGGGGGAACCTCACGTTTAGGGGGTGAAAAGCACTTCTGAAAATTCGATGATTTTCGAAGTTTTGCACTTTACACCGTTATTACGAATAAAAAAAAAAATTATATATGATGAGGTTTTTTTTGTCGACCCTATCACTATCTCCCCACGTCCTTGCGGAGAGGGGAATTCAATAGAAAACGCCAAAATATACGCACAAGTAATCACTGGTAAATACAATTTACGTCCCGTACTATCCAGAAAAAAATTAAAGGTGACTTACATAGCATACAATATAATCCAAACAATTTTAATAACCTTATATACTATGGATTTCAAAGTTATTTATATATACATGTAAGTTCAAAAATCGTTGAAATTTCAGGAGTAGCTTTCACCCCTTAAACGTGAGGTTCTGTCAAAGTGGACAGCGACGTTTTACAAAACTCGGTGCATCATACAGATCTGCTGTTTCAATCCGATTGGTGAGTGTCACACACAAGTGTACCCTTGTAAGGTAGCTACAAAATTACATTGACACGAAGTAACTTTGTTTTAAAGTTTCTCATTATTGTTAAACTTTATTGTAGTCATTAAAAATTCATAAAATCGAGTATGTATTTAACTTAAAAAGACATTATTTTCTTTGAATGGCTCTTCGATTAGCTTGGTTACGCAAGTTTATTAGTTACCTGAAGTTCATGTATGCAGTGGTATAATACCAATGCACTTGAATATAACCCTTAATCTCAAAATAAGACAATTTTGGATTTTCATTTAATTCCCAAATTATGTTACTATATGAACTTAGTTGTGAATAGGGTTACGTAACTAAGTAATTTTTTTTATTTAAATGGCTTAGTTATGCAGTTTTAATGTATGCGAATTTTTGAGGAATTTAAATTGGAGACCTTAAGCAACTTGTTGTTGACCTTGTAACTTAGAAGTTAATTTATCTTTGGATACAAAAATTATTAAGAAATTTCTAATAATTAGTAAAGATAGTACATTCTTGTTGGTAAAAATTGAATGTGGTGCAGGTAAGTAGAAGTTGATTTCATATTTCTTAAGGCGCAGTGTTAAAATAATTGTACTAGTTTGTTACATTTTATGTTTTAATTTATTTTTATTTTTATTTTAGAAGTAAGCCTCGTCCCTTTAAATGCGTTTAAAACGCGAATAATAAACAGCTCCTAAACGAACACAGGATCGAGATAAAATTTCTCACCTGAATGATGGATTTATGCGAAACATATTATGACAATCGCATTATTGGAATTAACTATTTATTGCAACATTGTTACATTTTAAAACAATTGTATTGTTTGCGACAGTGTCAATAGTTTTATTGTCCCAACATGGACAATATTGAGACAAGAACGCTGTTGACACTGGAGCACTTCACATATTTTCTTGATTTCTTCGTTCACCATCAATAGTTGATACCAAAACGTTATCATAGCATATTGTGAAAACGTTTACAAGATGGTTCAAAATATTGTCAAATAATCTATGGTGACTGGTCTTCATAATGGATGAAAATGATTTTTTTTGACAATCAAAGAATGCAATAAACATATTTTTTGATTATCAAAATTTTGTGAGGAAATTACCTTTTTTGTCTCTATCTTCCAGATATATTGGTTAACGAGAAAATTTAAAAAATCCAGATGAAATACTCCCTAGCCATTACATAACGTAATCACCGAGTAAGGGGTAGAAGATAATCCTCACCATGTGCAATTTCAAACAAAAATTATTCACAAAGAATGTATATATGATGCAATGTTTTTTTTGAATGAATGGTTTGACGTAAATTCTTCCGAATGAGTCCTAATAAGGAAAGTAAAAATGATCCATCGCACTACCAGTGAATACGTTGACATGTTGTTAATTTATGGGGAAGTACGCCAGAATTTTGCTGCTGCCTGCTCTATTTCTTAGAACTTCATATATTTCATATTTACATTCTTTGAAATTTTAACGTGTACGTTCTAAAAATTTCGAAATTGTCCACTGGCAAATTTAAAAAGAGCACTTTGATAGCTCATTAAATATCAGTAGGAGGAAGCTATTATTGTTAATCTAGAGACTTAGACGCAGAGGAAAGCTTGAAAAAGCATAGGCGTAGAGAAAGGAATATAAATACGCAAGTGTTACAGGAGTGCATATAATTTCGCTGGAGGCTGATATACGTGTCGATAATGTATTACGTTTATATATACTTCAGGAAATAAAGGATTGCCATCCGTCGCTACTTCGGCGATATATGCTCTCAATGTTACATATCTGCATATAAACTTTGGTTGTTGTTGAATATGGAGCTAAATGGGTCATACTTCAAGTATAAGCAATCTATAGCAAGAATAAGTAGACAGATGTTGATTAGAGATGGGCATAAAGCGAATAGATTTATTTAAATTATCGCATTAAATATAAGGTTACTTCGAAAAAGATGCAATTTAGCTAAACAGAAAAGTTTATGAAGAAAATCCGAATGAATTTGAAAACCCGACTCAGAAATACTGAATGTTACTTCCGAAATATTAGTAAATGTTCAACAAAAAACAAAAAAGCCTGCTACAGTGTGTGTGCAGGGAAACGGCGATCACTTGGAGTAGTTGAAATTGTACGCACAAAATAAATTCTTCAGACCATTATTATTTGTTATTATTACTTTGTACACTGAAAATTATTTCAGAAAAGCTCCCAGTTAAAAGCAAAAATGTTCAATTATTTCTATCAAAGTTGTTTAACTAAAATGAATTTATACGTTACTTTATAGACACAGCTTTTAAAAATGCAGTCACGGTATTTGTTCTTAAAATACAATGTCTAATTAAACATTTTTTACATGGCGGTCCCGGCAAGTTTGAATAAAGGTGGTTTAATATCACCGCCGGTATCCTACTTACGGTATTACATACATATTTCTACATGTATGTAATGCCGTAATACAGTAATTAGGCATTTAAATTGGCAACGAGATCAATTTCTTTTATAATCACGGCTAATCAAATAATTACGGATAAATTTATAGAAGTAGCGAAATATCAAATATACCAACAAACGATTTCACATAAATAACTGCGTAGTATAGGGAAATCAAAAATGTTATTATATTATTCAGTTATATCAACAATAACGCACCTCATATACAAGAAATCAATTTTTGGTAGGAGTAATAAATTTCACTGAATAATAAATTGGTCAGAAAGAAGCAATATTATGAAAACGGGATGATAAAAGGTTATCCATTACGTATAGATCTTTTACCTATATTGCTGGTATAGAGAACAAATTGTAACACTCTGAAGTTGAGAGCTTGTATTGTTATGAATAAATAAATCCAAAATGCTTTTTAGCATTCTCGTGTTTTCATGAAATACACTAGCCAGCTGTGATCGATAAAATATAATCCAGTTATATGAAGTTTACTGTTTACCAAACCTGAAATGCGAAACAATGAAAATATTTTTTTTAATTTAGTAATTTTTTGTGCAACTCTAAAATATATTGAAGAAAGGTTATTGCGTTGCGCGTTATAAACTGGCGGCATTTCGTTAAAATTTTATATGCATTTTTGAAGGTCAAGTTAAGCGATTGTTTATCATATTGCATTGGTCTAGATTGTCTTCCAGGATTTACAACATTTCTGCACATGTTTTTACAACAACACTTGTTACAATCCGATGGTTGCAATTTAAATGTACAAAAATGAGTAAAATGCGTATGTTTCAAGGAATCATGAGTGATGCCTTGCAGACGAGAACGTGCACCTTATAAATAATTAATCCCCTTCGAACGTAGCCGGATTATTGGGCTACATGAAGGGGGTGTTAGTTTCCCGCAAATTGTGCGTAGATTTAATCGTAATCATTCGACTGTACTAGGGTATTGGAATCTGTTGATAGCAAATCAAAGTACAGCATGTAGAGCAGGATCAGGCAGACGCAGAAGGACTACCCCCCGAGAAGATTTTCTTTTAAAGCGCTTAGTTGTTGGTAACATTTTTGGCGCAGTAGTGGTAGAACGCTGTCGGTCGTAGTATAAGTATTTTTTATACTAATAAACACTATTCTACAATTCCTTTTTGTGATGCATTTTTAATTGCGGCCAGTGTATTTCAATGTAAATAGGGAAAAGTTGCGTTAATAATTATTTAAAGCGCATTATGGCCCAACGAATAATACCAGAGATATATTTCTTGTACATGAGATTTTATAAAATTTCAGCCCATATGGCCTCCGGCAAGTTTACAATATTTGTAAATAACTTCGGAAATATAATTTTTGCATATGCGATTTTTCCCTAGCATTCTACGTTATTTACAACTAGTGATTTTCAAGATATAGGAGATGGTAAATACCATTGCTGTTTAGTGAAAAATTGTATTTTTTACGGAGGTCACTGGATCTTTTGAGTGTTTTCGTAAAAACTGGGTCCTACCTTAGGTTGCTGTTTTCATACTGGTTAACAACTTGTTGTTTACGGAAAAGTCACAAGAAACAAATCCAGTAGATATTGTAATTAAACTTAGTAGACATTTCTTTATTCGATTTTGTTAACTATTTAATTACTAATTTTTACTCTTTAATTGGATGAAGGAATTATGAGAATTTGCTCCTTTTTATTTCTTCCTAATTAATTGTTAAAAATACGTTAATATTGATTTTGACATTTGTAAAATTCCTGACTACCTTACTTTTGGTCACAATTGGTGCCCACAACCCGGCCGTGGTTTATGAGCAGCCGGACTTAGCATTCGTTTTTGTTTATTGCGATTACAGTCCTTTCTGAGTGGTGTTTGTTGCGAAATCTTTTCGTACCAGAGGCGTTATTTGGAAAGGTAAATCGCCAATAGTTCTACTGACTCCGAGGAAAAAAGCATGTTATTGATTAATTTAGAAATAAGAGAAGTTGGGAATACAACTCTGCGATTATGCAAGTCATTGTATTGTACTTAAATAAGTGCCTCAACTTTACTTTCATGTAACATCACAAATAAATAGGATATCGGCATGTGTTGAAAACTTACAAAATAGAAGTTTTCTTTTTAACTCAAAAACAAAAGATGATAGCAAATTTCCCTCTTCATCAATGAATTTATCTTAGAAGAGCGCGTTACAATATAAAAGTATCAAAATTTTCCGAACTTGTACAAAGCATTATAATCGATTACAATTATTATATTTTCTATCTTCCACACAAGGAACACTCACAAAGCTTTGTATTGTATCAGAAACCATATAAAAAAAGACGTAGCAGCGTTGCTTATAAATTAATTATGTAGTTTACGACACCCGTTACCTCAACATTATTTTCCAGCATCTACAGTAGAATGTTAATACCGTACCTTGTTTAATCACGAAGCATATCGATCCTTTTTGGATTCGCTACGTTGACGGGCGGCGACCTAAGGTCTTGTTAATATTGTAGGGGAGCCTATGCGAATTCAATTAGATGCTCTCCGTATTGCAGGTAATACCATCCACAAGAAAAAGTTAAGCAAACAACAAACGTTCTCTCAAAATAGGGCGTAGAGATGAATTAATAATTTATCCGATGAATACGAAGCAACACCTCCATGTTAAAATTAAGGTAGAGTGGAATGTAATGCGACACGTTTCCGCATTTTCTATGCACGCGTACTTAAATTATACAATTACTTGAGATGTTTGCTTCATTTCACTTTACAGATGGCAGTAATTTTTGTGTTCAATGCAAACTTGTCGCAAATGAGATATTTTTTCTTGATGTAAATATACGACAAGCTGAATAATTTATAATTACATGATAGAAGAAAATTCGAGAAAAGTCTTCGGTTACGTTTCCAATGTCCCCAAGATCCAGGCCTTTGGTTAAATTCTTTTTGTTGCCAACATGCCCTAGGTTAGAGTCGTTAGATCTAGGGAGATTAATCATTGAAAGGGGAAAACAATTAAAGATTCACAATTTCCGATGACTTTTTTGTGGTTTCTCTTCAACGAGATTTTTTGGTGCATACTTAGGGTAAAGCTTTTATATTTCGGAGACAATTTAACATGGCACTTTTAGGAGTTAATTTCTTGGCGCAATGCTTGCGAATCTGATGTTTATTGTCAGAACTGCCAATTTAAACCATCCGTGAATTTAAAAAATCCAATGGTTATGAGATTCTTGTATTTCGCTTTTCTATATAATGTAAAACGTAAAAGTTTTGAACGCAATAAGTGATCAGCCGAGCGATAGGAAATAGGAGGCTGTTTTGTGCACTGCGATACTGCAAGGTCCCAAGTGTACACGCACCAATATTTGGATTGCCTTCACAAAGCGTAGATGAGAATATCGAATGCGAGTATACGAAAATCCACTTCGCAGATTTTTAGTATCCGATTATTTTCGACAAAGTTGGGAATAGCACCTAATGTCATTTGCCTGCGAGTTACAGCGTCACTAGCGTAGCAGAAATTCATCGCTGTATGGGTCTCACATACAGTGTAGGCTTTATCTGTAAGCTGAGACGTGATACGCAGTTTGGTGATTCATTGTTTACTTATACCGCGTATGATCAAGCCTATGCGCAATTACCCCTGCTAGCAAATCGGTCGAGTGACAGAGTTAGATAGTTTCAAAATAAAACAGTGGACACCGCAATATCTCACCTTATTTGCGCTGAACCGACGTCCACGATGAAAGTGGAGAGACACGTCTGTCGCTAGTGAAGATTTTGTTGATGACCATGTCGTTCAAGAAAAATTGAGGTTTTTCAGTAGTAAACTCTGCAAATTTTTCGGATATTTTAAGGTCAGCTCTGTCCACAATCATAACGGAATTCTTCGGCTAACGAACGTTGGTTCGTCAAAACGCGGCGCATGGCATCGACCGTCATATTACGCTGATTAGGGAGAAGATATTTTGAAATCAATTATGGTAAGAGGTGAAACTTGGATTCTTTGTGAGAATCCAGAGATTGAAAGAACAATTCAAACAAAGGCTGCTCGTACACTCCACGAAGAAACCCAAAAAGTTTAAATGAACGTTTAGCAATAGCAAGATCATGGATACAGTTTTCTGGGATCAGAAAGATTCGTAGAATTGTATTTTCCCATGTTGTCTTTGCGATGGTGCTTAAGGCTTCTTTCCATATTTTAATGCATTTGCTAGTACCATGCCCATCTCAACCATGTACCTATTATAATACGTTTTCGTGAGTTCCCAAACATTTTCATTTGGGTTAAGTATGCAATGATACGGAGGTATGCGCATAGTCTTCTGCAAAATTATCACTACATATATTTTTTCAGGGTTGTTCCTGTAGTGTAGTAAATTAATATATATTGTAATGGGTCGTATTTTTCGAAAAACCATCTAGAAGTTTAATTTTAACCAACGAAAAGTATCGCATTCTATTATTCAATTATTAAAAAAAAGATAATCAAAGAAGTATCTTGAAGAGAATAAAGCAGAACATAAACTTAAACAAAAAGGAGAATTACCAGAGCAGATTTGAGAGAATATTAACACAGAAAAAGGGAACAACACATAAGTGTCGGCAACCTCCGCACCACACAAGTTTAATTAATTATATAATAATTAATCCGGCACGGTCGTTTCGAGGACACGAATGGTCCTCATCATCAACCGGTGACCGAATGATGAGGACCATTCATGTCCTCGAAACGGCCGTCCCGGACTAATTATTATATTACTATATAATAAATTAAACTTGTGTGGTGCGGAGGGTGCCGATACTTATGTGTTGTTTACCATACTACGCCACAGTCCTTGCTATTATTACAGAAAAAGGGAGGAAGATTAGATTTTAAGATAGGATGTCAAGCAGCAATATACACAACAAATATAACATTTTTGTAAAAATAATTGTAAATAAATAGAAGGATTTTTGATTATTGTTCATTTCTTAGAACATATGAATATTGTAATGTTTTAATTTCATACGTACCAAGCATTTTTGCGATTTCGGTTTAGCTTTGATCTTGCCAAAGGCTTTTTTGCGTATTTACGGCTTTTAAACGCATTAAAATTGAATTTATGCCATTGTTATCTGCTGTGAGTTGCTTTCAACTATCAAGCGAAAAGTTTTCGCATAGAAAATGCAAAGAATCTAGCAGAAAGGTGTAAAAATATTCAGCGGAATATTATCCTTTCGGCTTCGCCTCTGGAAAATAGATAGGATGTTGAACGTATTAAAAAAAAAAAAAACGGCGAATAAGTTGTAATTTAATGCAGAAAAGAACATCTCCGGAATTATTTCGCGTGATGAATTGGTGCAGCGCCACCGCGTACGACGTGGAACGTTTGGAAACGAAGAATTACAGCGGCGCTCTCCGATCTAAATGAGACCGCCTCTCCGCGAAGAAGAAATTTCGCTAATATCGGAATAAATTTTGCGCGGTTATTTTGGAATGTAGTCTTTAAGATAATAGAAAGGGTATTATTGCGAGGTATGCTCTTAAACACGTCATATTTCAGCGAACAAAATTTATAAATGTATAAGCGGTTTGGTTCAGAATTATGCTGGTTGGTGGGATTCAGCGGAATACTATGGAGGAGCGTACTTATTTGTATCGGCTTTAAATTAAATTTGCGTGATCCTATAGCTTTTATACTGTTAACTACACAGTGTTGAAGGTAGTGAATATGGATAGACATGGGACTGAAAACGATATATTGAAGGTAGTGAATATAGATAGACATGAGATTGAAAACGATATAAATTGGAACGCACAAGTAAAACATTCAGAAAGAAAGAGACTGGAAGGGTAGTAGGAAAACGAAGACCTTTTCTGTTTTTTGAAAATTATTGGCATTGTTTGGAATCATGTCGTAGTGTTAGAAATTTGTGTAAATCTATATAAAAGTTAATATTTTCATTCGTAGATCCGGAACTATTCTCTAAGCATTTGGATCAGAGAAACAAGATTGTAAATTGCAAGTAATGAGGTTTGACCAAAGTGAAATTATAAGAAAAATAATAATAAAGGCTAACCTCAGAATTTGATACTTGCCGTGCGCTGTCTGGCAACGTGTCACATGAGACAAGCTCGGCATTCTGTTAAATGATCATACTTGAATTAAATGAACTTGAAGTACAATTTGAACACTATGCAACGGTGCTGGCCGCTCGTTGGTCGCTAAATTACAACGGGTCTGATTGTAAACCAAATGAAGTTGTTACTTTTGAAATGCTTATTTTTAAATATATAGTGAGACTCCTTTTAATATTCCGTAGCGCGTAGTTTTCTCAGGTCGTGTAATTCTCGAATCACACAGTCATGCACCAAAAAATAAGAGAATTGATTTCAAACATAACAATGTTTTATTACAAAGAAACAGTAAATATTAATGATATTACAGTTAACGACAATAACCATGTAATACACAAAAATAAGATTTGTTATTAAAAATAAAAAAACGAGAATAGAATAAACCAAATTACTAATTATATTAAAGCATTAAAATCTACAATAGAAGAATATATTATTTAAACTACTCAGAGCAACAGGTTTAAAATATACGTGAATATGAAAATAGACGAAGCATATAGGTGACTTATCCTGATTAAGGACACGGTCCGTTGGCGGGAAATCGGCAGCGTCCGTTTGCGGTAAATGTACAGCATTTTGTTCACTCTCCTGGCTTTTGGCGATGGTGACCAGCTTCATTTTAAACACTTATTTAACTATTATAAACCACTATTTAGGGTGTCGTTAGCGGGTTTACTTCGTGGAGCACCAAGCGTACGTTTTACCACCATGGTGCAATACCACATAATTCTATATTATTTACTATGGCTCGTCTAGCTACGATAAAACGCCAACATTATCTCTCTTTGTGATATAGAAGTGATTTATTACACTTTACTCCACTTTTCGGGCAGTTGGGGTTTGATTCAGGCAACCGTTGATGTTTAGACGCTGATCGCACGTCGTATCGCTTTGGGCGCTGGGAGAAGATATTCTTTAGATGTTTCGTGTAACGCTCAGGTGGGTAACATCAGTTCATTCCTAAATTGATCTCATTTTGCACGAATGCAACGCTCACAGAATGTCATATGGAAAAAATCAATACTTAAATACTTGCCTAACTTTACATATAATATACTAAGAAAGGACGCACTGAGCATACAGGGGTGAACTGAAAAGTAATATACATATAAAATGAATACATTCAGAAGAAAACCGAAACCAGTTCTGTTATATGAAAACAATTAAATATTAATTAAAATAATGTTTTAACATTTTAATTTGTCATGTGCTTTTCTTTACATACATTGGATACACGGGTATTTTGTTTGTAGTAAAGAAAGGAATTTAAGACTTGATTTTTGAAACTTGGACTGATCGTATTGCGGTGTGTGCCTTTTAACCTTATTAAAAATAAAAAAATCAATTAATTAGCTGGGTCGCAGATTTACAGTCAACAATATCGGTGTCTGGGGCGTGCTTATATTTGTTGGCAATGACTTCGCGCATGGTCTTATCAAGTCGACGACAAGTCGAGTGGGAGAAACGCATGACGAGGACTGCTTTAAGTTGCTATCGCTAAGGATTTTGAATTCGTATGTTTATGTATTCGAAAATAATTTGCAAGCGCAAATACAACAAATGACTTCGTTAAAAATTAAATAAAACATTCATTAATTCGAGCAGGATTTGAACCCATCGGTCCCAGTTTACCAGACATATATTTAATTATTTGTTACAGGAATTACAAGGTATCGCCGTCAATAATTGTGTATAAAATTAAGGAGATTATATGAAAAATTTTACACAATGCGAATATTCTAAATGAATTAACACGCATGAACTGAATGACACAGCACATGTGCTTGTGAGAACCTGTAGATATTGAGCTTCCTAGTGTAGCAATGTATCCTTAGAAAAATCAATAGTAAAGGTATTTGGAGGGCATGAACGGATATATAGATACATACATCTTGCTATCTGCATTACATGTTTTCTGAATAATTTCTATCTGAACGATATATCCTGCAAGACTGTTTAACATAATGTATGCATCTACACGCCGGTGGATAACGGAAACCATCATACGTGTGTATGCACAACACATATATAAATGTAGATATATACTACTACTATCTGCGTGAATTTCGTCTTCCATAATAATTCATCCCGGGGTGTGGCAATATTTCGGAACGTACACGTATAGTATTCGGCAAAGATGTTATGGCTATGCGAAAATCTAATGTGGGTGGTTGCTGTGAGGATTTTATCCGTGGGTTAATTAATTTCTAAACGCCAAACACATTTAATTTGGTTTGCATGAGGAGAGCTTAAAATACCGTATTTACTTAATCAAAGTTTCTGCTTTCGTTGTACATGCAATAATTCACTTCAAGCAGCTTGTATAAATATAATTACTGGTTTGTTTATAATTGTAAATAGTAAATACGTTACAAGATATAAATGAATGTAGAAATTAGAGCAAGATCTCGCACTTATTTGAATAATTAACACTAATAATTTACTTCGTCTCCGTCTATGTAAAAACGGATTAACACTTTAGCTATGATTTGTAATAATCACGTTTTGTAGTTTAGAGCATAGTAGTTATACGTGTTTTCGGCTGTGTATATCTTTGTGCTTCAAAAACACGCATAGTTGTTGCACAAAGGTGGAACTTCGCGTCGCGACGTAAATTTATCGATTTGGATAGCAGGATTCTGAATATTCAACAGAACGGGTGTAAACAGATTGATTTGTGGCTATTTATTTAAATTTGACTATTGTCCATTAATACATTGTAAATATTGTATAGTGGACCGGATGATCAAGCCGTTTTTGGAAAATGGGTTCAGCATGTCTAACAACTCTAAAATTTATTTTGGCACGCATCACGTAAACTACTAGTATTGCGTTAAATGTTAAAAACATACTTGACTCGACAAAAAGTAAGGTTAGATGACATGATATTTAAAAAAGTTTTTTGGAAAAGTTGCTTAGAATTTAATTTTGAAATTGTATGCAAATTTTTGTAAACAAATAAAAAATAAAAACCCCATTTTTGATATTTTTAAAGTAAATTACATATTTTATTTTTTTTTGTAGCTCAACTCGTCGTGTATCAAAACTTTCGCTCCACGTTTCCTCGTTCATGCTAACGGCTTCTTCGGGATAACTGAACTGATTCTTGTTGTTGTCCTTGGTTGTTTGGAGCCTTGTCCTTCTTCTTCCAGTTCCATCAAGTTAATGATCTTCCTGTGGTCTTCGGTCCTCGGTGTTTGGTCCTCAGAGTCTTCTTCCTGGACCCCTCCTCGGTTCCTAAAACAGAAAAATATACGTTAGTATGGTACTAGTATATGCTATGGTGATGCTTATGCCAGCCTACTCAGGTGATCCTAGGTGGTCTTGTTGCTCGCTCCTGAAAGGGTTCTTCGGATGGTGGCGTTCTTCATTGCGGGATTCGCGTTAGTCTTCTCGAAGAAGTTTTTATTGAACCGTGCCAGGAATTCCTGTAGCTGCTCAGTCTCGCTCAGGGGTGTCAGTGTTGCCAGCGACAGGGGGTATGTGTAGTACTAATCGCAAGCAGCGATTCTTTACACTCGCAAGGGAGGTAATATAGACGGGTAGGTAAGGATCGGGTGTATGTGTGACTTGTACAGCATGACGCCCGTTTTAGGGTTGAGGTGGCAAATTCAGAAGATGGGATACAACTATTTGGCTGTACCAAGTGCCCTGTTTCAAGCTCTTCTGAGATGCACCGCAAAATTCAGCCTTTCGTCAGGGATCATTCCAAGATACTCGATCTTGCTTTCGATCTCCGTCGCTCTGACTTTGATCTTGGGAAGCGTCCCGTGTTGTTTCTAGGCAAACGCAATCGCTTGCGTCTTCCTGGGGTTGATCGTGAGTCCCTGGTCATCGAAGTAGTTAGAGATTTTGGTCAAATGCGCCTCAATCGCAATCTGCGTAGATGGCGTTCAGCATTCGCGGGTCTTCCGGTTTTGGAATGTCCATCACGTAGATCGTGAACAGGACTGGGCCTAGCGCTGATCCCTGTGGGACTCCAGATAGCATGCTTCTCTCTGATGATTCCGTCCCATTAACCATGCCGTGGAATCTGGGATGTCCAAATTTTGAAGTACAGTAAAACCAGAAAGACAAAAATTTAAAATAACTTAAATACAATAATATTTAGTTATAGATAGAGATAACAAAGGCAAGTGAAATTATTACTTTTTTGCAGCGACTAGACAGACTCGTGTTTTGTCGACTCCCGGGGAAACCAGTAGGCAACACGAACCCATTCTCATGACATGAATAAACACGAGTCTAGTCGCTGCAAAAAAGTAATAATTTCACTTGCCTTGATATAGAGAACTTTAGTGAATGATGAAATGATGTGTTTATGGACGGAGAATACAAAAATGTAAGAAAATCTATACAATTTCATTTGAAATAGCAAAGTTTATGGCGATTTCTGATTTAGAATCGACAATGCTCAATCTCGCTTTATCCTCACTCTAAGGGGGGAAGATGTAAATATTTTGGTTTTATGACGGTTATTATCGTAAATGTAAACAAATGTTTCTGATACTCTAATTTCTTTGGCCCCCCAGATAATATGCTGACCACTGGATATCCTAACATTGCAAATTAAAAGACAAAAGAATGATCCGGTGTATTTTTTTAATTAATTGGAAAACTCCATTTATATTCTCTACTTCCTCGTACTATATTCAAAGACATTAAATCATCGTATGTATGTACATCTGTATA
>LR737383.1:20818464-20834566 GCA_902655005.2 Marronus borbonicus | reverse complement strand
ACTTTATAATTGTATCTTGTTTATCAATTTTTACGAAAACTACCTTATTGCAGCTTTTAATATCGTTTAGTATTGCGCACTTATTGTAACAATATATTTTATTTTGTTTATGCGTCTCGTCAAAATAACATGTACGTTATTACAACTTGCGAAAGGTATAAAGTTAAAGTATGGCAAGTAATTGTAATGTTTTATTTGCAATTCTAAATCCTTTTTGTAATATATTCTCCAGATACCGCCATTAGTTTATTGAAAATATTATACAGAGTGTTTATGTATTCTCCTAATTTCAAATTTCGCTTCTCTAAATATTTAATTGTTTGTGTTATCTCACTAAAATTACTTTATGTATATTTTGTCGATTTGCTAGATTAGAATCTCGAAATTGTTTGTATTGAGTAATGCTTCACATTTTTCGCATAAAATAGAACAGCTAGCCATGTTCTTCATCTAGATAGATGTAGACGGCAAAGAAAGCTCTGGACATTGTTCTCTATAAACTGCAACCCGTAATGGTGCTTTAAAAAAAAACTCGGCCGACAACAGTTTTAAATTCGTTTTTAGTATATTCACAAATGCGGTAAAAGTTGTGAAGAAAACACGTGATATGTAGCATATAGAGGCACACATCCTTTAGTAATCTGAAAGCTTTGATCATACACGCAGCTTTATTGGTAAAAATGAGCAAAACACAATCTTTGTTAGTAGTGTCTGTGCTGAATATGCACACAAAAAAGGGTGTCATTGATCCAAGATAATACACTTTCTTAACTTGATTTATTGCGAAGAAGAAAATATTTATTGAAATTAGAAACATATACTGCATGCAAATAGATGTACTCTCTTATGTGCAGCAAATTATCTTCTTGAAGTGTTACTGACTTCAAGTAAAACTTAGTTTAAAGTAAATATGAGGTATAATTGTTATTGGTTAATACTTGTGGTAGGGGTTAGTTATTGGTTATCGGTAATGTAGTTAGGACACTTTTTCTAGACGCATAATGTCAGGGTGTGAGATGGCTGATGTAGTGGCGGGGAAGATTACTATCTAGCTTCAAGGCTTCTGTAGAGGACGTTACAAAGGATGTGATTTAATAATGCAGTGCACTATTTTTCACACATATTGCAATAAATATTATCTTCTAGAAGTGATGAGAAAGAGTTTGAAGAGTCCTGAATTTAATTTCCCACTTTACTCTGATGGAAAGTTGTCGCTTTAATAATTGTAGTTGAAAAATCTCAAACAGTTAGAAGCCCATAAATTTTCAATGAGGTTGAGGTGAGGTGATTATGGTGACCAAACGATCTGTTGAATTTCCTGGCGTTCTTTAAACCACCCCTGCACAGTTGCTGCCCAGTGTACGTTTTCATTGGAACAAAACACTTTCTCGTCACAAAATACGACGTTTGTCCAGTTTCTGTATGATAAATTCCAGACGAGAAGCTTTTAAGGCATACAACGCTTTCATTTTTCTGTGTTGCGCCATAATAAGCCGCATACATAACTCTAATATTTACATATTTCAATACGCTACCAATTCGTTTGCGTTTTTCTTTCAACCCTAAAATCTATCTGCATTTGATTACAGTCGCCCAATTTCCACAGCAAATAGACGTGCTAGGTGCAAGTGAGAGGTCTCCGAGAGGTAGAGATTTAAGAAGGAGACTGCTTACATTAAAGCAATAAACGCTTCGAAGTTTCGCTCACAACAGACTGAGTAACTGGATATTCTTACACACAATTCTTGTTGCGTTCCTTTACGGTCACCGGATCCAACCATCTTTGGAATAGTGTTGTCAGTTTCAGTTAAAATTACTATCTTATATTAAAATAGAGCAGTTATGGCTTTATACCACCTAAATAGTTTTAATATTTTTACTTCTTTTTTAACTAATATTTGTAAAAGTTATAACGAGAAAAAGTAGCATTAGCAAAGAGGTAAATTTAAAACTGGCGAACAACATTTTTTCTTACGTAACCCAAAACGATTCTAGGATCTCGTCAAACAACTTCATTTATTTCATGTAATCATGATTCCATACAACTTGAACACGCTGTATACTAGTGTAGAAGAACTCGAATCAAACACATTAGCAAGTTTATGTGCAAGTTGTAACAATTGAAATCAGTAAAGTTCGTGTGTGGTTATTTCGGATTTACTTACCTGATTTCTAGTCTTGTACATTGAAAAATACTTCTTTTTTAATGGAATTTACTATTTTTATTTAATTTCGTATTCCTTTCAGTCCCCTGTTTGTTATACTTCTGATAATAAACGCTGTATATTCAGATCAGGCATTTCAGTAACAATAATTGCCTATTGTAGTGTTTAATAAATCCGATTGGAGCGTAATTGTGGTCTGGATGTACACATTTAGCAAGCGCCGTAAATTCCGGGTCCAATATGGATGTATGTACTTGTTTGAACAGGATTATATTGTTGCAACGTATTATGTAACGTTTTAATAGAACATTGTGATAATTTGAAACGTTTAGATGTACAATTCATTGTCCTGGAAATAAACATATCCTATTTCAGCTAGCAAGTAAAATTCTATGAAAAGAATTGTGTCGAGTTAAAACTTAGTAGTAAAGATATTAATTTTATAGTATCGTTAGAAATTGAGGGAGACGTTCACAACATCGATGGCGAGCGTGATCCTTCCTCTTGCCCGTCTAGATGCCCCTAAGCTGTGACAGCCTCCATGAATTTTTTTCGAATGGTGTGTAACGAACGGCGTAGAACCTTGACGCGAGGGAAGTCGCGAATCCGAAACGCTTCAAACTATCGTGACTGCGGAAACTACTACTTTCACTTAAGAAACTAAGTGTGTGACGTATGGCAAGATTTGAATGACATATTGGATTCTTAACTAGACTCTTAGAATAACCATCTCGTATGTAATGTCTACTTTCATCATCACCACAACATACATACCTCATTTTTCTTCCCTAAATAACTGGTAACGTTCAGCTTTCCCTAACGAATATGATTCTGGGAATGGGAATGGAACTTGAAGATAAAAAAAGATCAGCATATGATGCACCAATAGTACAAACAAAGGATCTCGACACTGTGAGGATTGAAAATTATATTGTATTTCATCAAATACAGATTGAAAATGCATATTATATCTGAATTTTGACGCTAGTAACTTACAAATCTATTTAATGTAACACCAAGTTCTTCAATGCAAATTCCTTCGAAATGCATACTAGCTTAGACTATTACAATTATTTATTCCTACCCTTGATCATGACATTGTTTAAGAGTATGTAATGGTGTCCAACATTTCATGTGATATCACTGCAAATAACCCTATAATAGCAACATATACCTGGAAGGTTAGCAAATGCTAAATTAATGTACTTACAAATATAGTACTTTTTTAGTTCATCAAGGACTTGCTAATAGCAAAACAAATCGGTCAAGTTAGTGCTTCACAAATGCATCATCGACTCGGGAGGATTTAAAGAAAATTACTAAATTAGAAAGCATACGTAAACACAAACGAAAGAAGAAAACGCATGAAGATATGTTTTGGTTATAAAGCAAGAGAGTGTGAGAAATCTCATAGCATTTAGGCTAGAATTGGAATATTCTATAAGACGCATGTGACCCTAGCGCAGCTGAGGTCTCTGTACAGCCGACAGTATCCACTTCTATGATCATGCGAACCCTAGTAAACACTTCTTCGCCCACGTTTGTCATATGTTGTCGTTACATCTATACTACAAAAATTTATTAGGTTAACTGATAAGTAAAGTTCACCACTTTTCGTGCGCTTCACAGGCGTCGGTATGGGAGTGGTTGTTTGGGTGTATGATTCATAATATATGCGAAAATTTATGCTTCGCATGTTAGACTATGGGATGGAGTGGGAACGCGAGACGACCTTGTTACCCATGTAAGTATAGAAGTCGAGAGAAAATAAGAATAGTACATATTATATCAGCGTTGTGTGTATAAATAAAATCGATAATGTATGAAATCAGTGATTTCAGAACTGTGTTGTGTGTGTGAGTTGGAGTATATGACAGAGAAAAAATAGTCGTTCCCTTGATCCACTTATCGACGACATTTTATTACGTATAACATACATACAGCACTTCGCTAAGCTCGCGTGCATTCCAATCAACCGCCAAACACATACTGGATGCGTTACTACTGCAATAAGTGCACACACCCGAAAAACCACTCTCATACCGACGCCTGTGAAGCGCACGGAAAGTGGCGAACTTTACTGATAAGCAATTAAATACATACTCTTTAATTGCTTTTTCGATTTAAAGAGGTGTAGGGTAAACCCTCGGAAGTACCCAGTGAAAGCACATTTTTGGTATATCTCAGGAACAAAACCGAGATATCGAATTAATTTCTAGTTTCTAGCAGTACATTTTAAATCAGTGGCGCATCCATGGGATCGCCAAGGGATTCAAAAAATGTATTTTTTTTTTGTCTCCGCTTATAAATACTTATTGTCAATTCTTTTCTCCTTTCAACTAGACAAATAATATAAAGGTTACCGATTTTTCTGATTTTTTTTTCATCGTAAGAGAGTTTTTGTAATTTTGATACATCCCTCGAAAATTTTATGTATTTTTAAGAAGAGTGACACAATATTGAAACATAGATCAAACAAATTCGATTAAAAAATATTCACTGATTTTCGTGGAGTCGATATGAATGTGGACCATAGGAGGCTATGGATGATGTAGAAAATATTTCTGCATAAGGTATTTCTTTGACGATTACCACAACTCTGCAGAGTATCAATCTGAACTAGAGAACATTACTCTTTAGGTAGTAATTATTGCGTTAATTGTAAGATATCCTTGGCTAAGATATCTTTTGTTATTCCGATATAAGGTATGATTTTTGTGATGTAATCCTTATAATAGTGACTGTGATATCATTATAACTAGAAAATATTTTCTAAAATGAGAAATCCTGTTTAAACGTGTATCAAAATTATTTCAAATACAAAGCGGTGTTACATTTTATGAATTGAAAAATGAAGACGAATGAACAGCGGGACAATAAAACATTTACATATAGCAAAAATATATTTTTGCCTGAAATCTTGAAATAAAAACAAATTTAGCAAAAAAATACATATTTACATAAACCCTATTTACAGCTCAAGTGTTTGGTTTGATAATTTCCAATATATGTATAACGTTGTAGATAAAATCGTGCATCTCTCTGATTACAAAGTATTTACTTTTTTATCCGTACTAGTCTACCTTCACATTAACGCATCAAATGCAGTTAATTTTTTTAAAATTTTTTTCATTTATGTTTTAATGTTGCGTCACCCTTCTTAAACTGAAGGAATATGAAGCTGATACATATGTTTATTTCATATCAATTTTTGCATATTGCAACATAATCACTATCAGTAAAGTTTTTATTTAAAATTCAAAGAATATGGAGGAAAACAGGTTTCGGGGGGATACGATAACTCCCCTAAAATGGATTGATATTTTCTTATTTAAAATGCAGTGCCGGTAACAAGGAACGCCCTTTTTAAATGAATTAAACATGTTTTTTTCGGGGGGTAACTTTGAGCTGTAATTATATCTCCTTAAACCGAAAAGAGAGCAGTCAAAAAATACGTGTCTAATATTTGCGTGTCTACAGTTGCTTACGTTTGTTTGTGAGTTCGGAAGACGAAGAAAATGACTTATTGATTTATGAGGGAAATGCATTCCTTATAAAATCGTATGTTAATATTCCAATTAGTTTTCAATTGTTTTTTGATTTAATGATATCAAAATTAGCAACAGCATATTATTACCTGAAACAAGCAATAATTTTAAAACAGTTTTGAAAACACCATTACCCAGCTTGGGAAATCTTTTACTCTATATATCTGCTATTGAATTGAACGGTGGTTATTTGTGATGATCTTCTAAATATAATCTCAAAGCGCTCTTTCTTTGTAGAAATTCAATATACTTTTGATATTGAAGCCGAAATATTGGATTCTAAAAACCGGTTTGCTCAAAAATCAGTTTTACTCGAAGTTTTAGACTGCGTTAAGTGATTTGCTTTGTTTTCTACTGGTGAGTAGGTATTTTTACGACATGGAGTGTTTACAAATTATTTATATTATTGAAAAAAAAAATGTATTAAAGCTTATAGTCTTCTTAAGAGACCTTAATTAATATATTCTAATCTGAAAATTTACTGCTGTGAGTTACCTTTCCGACCTTCGCTGTAATTAAACAATCCGTTGTGCCCCACGTTCGCACGTTTGCCATTAGCAGGGAGCCGTTAAGCTGTGAAATTAGTCCATGAGTCCATCGGATGCATTCACGTGACCTTAGATCTCACTTTACTCGGACAATTAGAATAGTGTAACTAATTTCATCGGGTTTTATTTGATAGAAGTGCATTTGCCTTGGACGTAATACGCCACCATCAATATCTTTGATCGCAGCAGTCGGATGGGCAAACACGCCACTGTGTACACATATGTCGGGTGTAATGAAGCGAGACTCCGCGCTCTAGCTATTAGAGAACTGTAACGTTGTAACGGCGACCGAAGCGACCTCTACGTATTAGTTAAGTGAATTATTTCTGCCAGATAACCGGACAATTTGAATCGATAAATATTAATTATGCCTCGTCCGAAATGTTGTGCTTAAGGGACGATATTTATTTAGTCGAAATAATTTAAAGGATTGAACGTGTGCGAATATTTAAATGGTATTGTATAATTAAGGTTTATTACGGCTCTGTTTGTTACGTGATACTAGGGATTTAATTAAAATATTGTTCGCAATAGCATAGTACAGGTACTCTGTATTTGTACGATTTCGGGTTTTGCGAGTTATATGAACTACATTTCCACACAATCGCTGGCATTATCTATACGCGCAATCAAAATGCAATTACAGTGGATTTTGGTTGCAAAGGTATTTTGTTTCTCTATGCAGTGATTTTCGACACAATGTACCGTTAGTTGCTGACAAAATATTTATTAATTATTATATTGCATAAAACTGTGGAATGTATTCCTTTAAGGAACTATAATCTTGATTGCTACTTTTTTTTTAATTTTTTGACAAAAATGATGAGTCTAGTATCTTAAATATAAACTTAAAAAAAACATATTATTAACAAAATTTGTTTGACAAGTTATATTCTATTATTTTCCATTACTCGTAGTTTCTTTTTTAATGACTCTTTATAGTGAAAAAAAATAAAGCTTAACAAAAATACAAAAATGAAAGAATTAAATTAAATGGTCCTTATGCGGGTTGACAGTGTCCTAGACGTTCACAAAAATTCCAAATAGTGTTTTTAAGCTCATTAGGTGATATGACTTTGTCTCACTAATTTTATTAATATTTTATCTTCCAAGTTGGACTTATTTATATCTTCTGTTATAGACCCCACAAAAATAAGTCTAATGGTTTCAAATCGGGCGACTTATTCAATGAAAAACCGACGATGATGGGGGAAAAATTCTGTCGAGCATTAATTTCTTGTGGCGGGGCCCCATCTTGTTGAAACCGTAGGTCACCATTAGGCCTGGTTAATTACCATTAGGAAATATTCAAAATGTCAGGTGTAATGTGGTTGTGTAGTAAGTTTGTATAACCGCCCCGTGTTAAGCAACCAATCTTGGAACCGGTGAGTGCCGCAAAAACATTTTTCCACCAATGAACAGGCTTCTATGAAAAATGAAACGAGTAAATTAATGGCGCTGACGTTGGTTGTAAAAATCTAAATTACGTAAAAGAAAAAAATATATTTTTTGATGTGACTTTCATGATATATTTGAATTGTAAAGTTATCGTCGGTTTATAAGAAATTTAATGTAAAATTCAAATTGTTGTGCATCACATAATACATTCGTTGCGAACGTACTTGAAACACATTAAAAAAAATCCTTTCCTTGAAGCTAGGAATTCTATTGCTATTATCTGTATGTGCACGTACCTGCTTTCAGAACAACAACAGGATTAACTAGGTTTCCATCTACATTGCAAGCCTGTTTGTGATATTTTTGTAAAAGATTGATGGAAAAATCCTGTTGAAACTCGGTCTAACTGCAAATACAAACGGTAAAATCCATAGTGGGTATAAATGGCTTAAAAAATTGTAATACCCATATTATCCTATAATGTCCCGCAGCGTCAGCTTATCGGATACAATTTTATTGTCTAAATTAATACATTTCCTATTGTATAGTGAGAATCAGAGAATTATCAGAGGTGCTTTTGCAATGATTTTGACTCTGCCACTTTAGAAGTCCACTAGCATATTAGTTGCATATTTTGTTGCTAATTTGTTACCCAAGAGTTCATTTTGTCGCTCCAGCCGTTTCCGAGAAAAGGCGGTTACGTTAGCTTATTAAGCTGGTGCAAGTACTTACTGGTAACTTCTGAGTCACAGCAGATATCAATACGAACTAAGCAGCACATTTTGCTAATTTTGTTACGCAAGAATTGATTTCTTTTTGTTCCAATAGTTTCCGGACTAGCGCAGCAATCGTTTCTCGGAAAACAACAAAATATGCAACTGGTGTGTTGGTGAGTTCATAAAGTGGCTAGGACAGCTGAATAGACATATAATAACCCGTCTTCACCAAATATTGCCCTTATCAAACTTATTTTTTCCACCTTCCGCATACTATTTCAGTATCTATTTGGTTTCAGTTACCAGCATCTTCTTGCACACTTATTTGTTGGTTTACAACAAGGTTTTATTTGATTCAAGTAGTAACATCTTAATATTTAAAAGTAAAGAAGAACAAAGTGGTTGAATTACACAACAAATTTGAATCTATTATCAGAATTCATAACGTCTTTGGCTATTGGTCGATTATTTAAATTGGAAAACTTTTTAATTTTTTTTTCTTCGTTTCTAACTTTACTTAACTTGAATTAGAGGAGTTACGAATGAAAGCGTATAGATCAGCTATTCCCAAGTTTTCTGTTGCATTGACCCATTCTAAAAGAATGGTTCTTACATTGACCCCTTGCAACGGTGCTGGTTTGTAAAGTAAACGAGATTGTAATGAAACGGCTACTTTTATTTTTAATAATTAATGTGACTCTTTTTATTATTTCATAACACACAGATTTGTAATTAATAATAAGTCATGCATCAAGAAAATAAAAAGAAAGTCTTAACAAAAATAACAATGTTTTATTACACAAAAGAAATATGAATGATGTTACAGTTAATAACAAATATAAAATACACGTAGGTATGACATTACTAAGAGTGAGGAACCAGCAAATAGGATAAGATGAGTATTAATTTTATTAAACTACTCAGATTTATAACAAAAAGAATATATAATTTAAACTGCTCAGAGCAACAAGTTTGAGAAAAATATGAATATAAAAATAAGCAAAGGAAATATGTGCGACCTATCGAGATGAGGGTGCAGATAACGTTCCGCTGGCGGAAAATGGATAGCGTCTTCTCGTCCTCCTGGTAGTAGTAGCCCTGATTCGGGGCTTCTCCTGACGATGGGGACTAGCTTCGCTTTATAACTTATATAATTCATTTATTTCAACTGTGTACATTATAACGATGATGCAGGAGTTCGTAATTTCTATACTCTTCTTCGGTGGCTCTTCAGCCTGTTCTTTGTCTGCACTGGTTCTTGGTTTGATTAAAGCCTGTTTGCGCTTACTGTTGATCACGTGCTTTGATCCTGTAGTATAGTGCTCAATGGTGCTCAATCACCTGTACATACTCGGCTATCAACCCCTAATCGATTCCTTGTTCGTCATAGAACTCCTCTAAAATGGTATCAACCCTCAAGAGGACTGTTGATCTCGATTGTTTTACACTTGTGCAACTCATTAGTCAAAAAAACTTGAAATTGATATGAGGGCTGCAGTTTTTCGAAATACATTCACAGACCACACAGAAAAACTAATTTTTGTATTTACCAATCACTTTACCAATTACTCGGACCGTTTTGCTTCTAGTCCCTTTGATTATAATAGTGGACTCTTCAATAGTAACATTAATTTCAACACTAGTTTCAGAAGCTATATCGAAATAATATATCATATTTGTGTCTGTAACTTGACAACTGTATTGATTACAGTATAAAATAAAAAAAAAACTCGCATTTAGGTATGTTTAATATTGAATTATCTTTGGTTATTAGATATTTACAGGAAGACGCTTGTGTAGGTGGTATTAATGCATTAAAAATTTAATATTTATTGCTCAGTTATAATAATATAATCGGTTTGTAATAATAATACAGATTTTTTAGTTATCTTTTAAATCTTAAATCTGATACGTGTGGGGTTGTGCACATATTTATTAGAACTCTACTGTCTTCGCGAAACATCTTAAAGTTAACACTCACTCACATCACACCAATTTGGTTAATTCAGAATAATTGTTTCAGAAATTCGTAAATTTCCAGTGTCAATCGTGCGTTCGTTATGGATCTTCCTGACTTTGCATTGTTCTTTGACGATACTGCATTAATTACTAAAGAGGAGAATAATATTCTTAAATTAACAGCTAGACAAAATTTTTGTAAAATAATAAAAAAGGTCCAACCCTCGAGGTGTACTTTTTTTAAGTGCCATTATTAATTCTGAGTTGACAAGCCGAGTTGTTATAAAAAAGTAATTGGTCTTATTGCCGCAACTACCAACCTAAATTGTCTGTGAAATTTAAATTTAAAAATTTATGCTGGAGTGAATTATCCTTTCACAATTTACTGGTCAGGTGCAATATATAGATGAATTCTTTATTGCGTCGGAAAAGAAAACAAAACATTTAGTAATGTCATATATAGGGTGAGCCGGAAGCAGCGAATCAAATCCCAGAAGTGCATTGTACGCGTGAAGTTTTAGCGTAATTAAAAAATGTCAATTGTAATGTTGAATTATGTAGCGTCTGCCACCAAGCTTGATCTCAGCTTACGATACTCCAGATTGTTCGCTTTGCTGTCTCTAGCCTTAATCTGGGTTCTTGTTGGAGTAAGTTTGACGCATTTCTTCGTATCAAACTCCTTTACTGTGACTTGAGGTTCACCATGGAGGGAGAACGATATCAATATCTCTTATAGTTGGTGTAGCCGGAACACATAAATATCTCCATTTACAAATAGTATGTTACCCCTTAGAAAAGCATTAAGGTTGGCTTCTTGGAGATGTTTCTTAAGAATTTAATTTTTTTGACGTTCTTCTCATGTAAGATCTTTGTAGTTTCATGCCCTTCATTAACATTAACAAGTACTTCTCATCACTTTGACGACCGATGGAACAGTTTCGCTTGTTTCGGAACCAATTCACCACAGCATAAAGTGCTTTAACAGAACTTTGGAAATATTCATTTGAATAGATTTTCATGTCCTGATCTTCATTTAATATATGAGAAGCACGTTCTTTCGGGATATCCACAACCTCAGATATCTTTCTAACCTTAATTCGACGTTCATCTTGCACAATTTGGTGAGCCTTTCTGATGTTATCGGTAGTAGTGGCGGCTTTTGGTCATCTCGTTGTCAACCAAGCGGGTACGATCACGTTGAAATTCAGTTGCCCGAATTTTTCACTACAACAAATAATGGTGCCGAGTCCTCGTGAACAGTGACCAATTTGCGTAAGAGTATCGCCCTTAAAATGCAAAAATTTAATCACGGCTGGATATTTGATTTTCCCATTTTTACAGAAACACTATCGTCGACATAAACAGCTATTAAACAACAACTGAGCGCCCAACATGGCTGAAATGTTCAAAAGTGTCTGTGTCTGGTTTGGTCACTCTCTCTTTGCCGATGGTGCATGTATACATCGTCCAAGTCCGAAACGATAACATTAATTTTCAACATGTGTTTTCAATACATTTAATACTAATACCAATTCAATCAGGTTTTTTTTAAATAAATCTTTCAATGTGGTTAGTTTTGTTCCTTAAAATATTAACCTCTTCACGTAAATGTTTTTGATCAAAGTTTAGCCAATTTCAAATCTGATCTGAGCTTTTGTTTTAGTGTATGTGTTCAATTGTAAACCAAAAGACTTGTTGCTATATTTTTCTTTATACCGTTAGACTGTTGATGGTATTATTCACAATTTTGCACACTTTTACAATGAATATGAATAACTTTATCTCGCCGAAATCCGCGTTTTCACTGTATCTAACGAAATAAAATTCTATAATTAATCACACATTAGGCATCAAAACGAAGTGGTTTGTGAGAGAGCTCACACAAAACGTGTACTTATACGGTATGCTGCACGTACTATAATTATTTGAAAAAAGATTAAATAAAATGCTTTTATAAAAGCAATTCGTATGAACGCATTTGAAACCATGTAAACTCAACAATACACTTAACCTGTCTATTTAATTTTATAAATTGTACTAGCATTTAATCATGAAACTAAGTACGTGTACATGTGTCGAATTTGTTTCCAGAAACTACAATCTAAAGCTTTGATAAATGTGTATGTAAAATAACGTAAATATAGTGAATTGTTTAAATTGATAGTTACGTGTAATCTGACGCGATCGTATATCTAATATTTATAGCTAACCTCGGAGCACATAAAATTGTTACAACGTCATTTAACCACCCCCACTAAATCTACACAGATTAGAAAATCGATATTGGACGTTATAATTTAATTAAGCTTAAAATTATAATTTAGTGATGCATTATTTCGTTAACGAAGTTAACGTTTTGCGGTTGGCTAACTCTTATAACGTTTTATTTTGTATATAGCACTTATAATTCTTAATGAACCTAATCACATACATTTTGCTAAACCTAGCATTCCAGCAGTTTACGTTATTTGTTTTAAGCATTATTGATTAGTTACAGATTTTCACTGCTGTTAGGTTAGTTATCGACAACTAGGGTACGAGCTCATAATTAATGGAAATACAAAAAAGCCATTATTTATACAAAAGAACGAGGGTAAAAAGCATTGAATTGCAGTTACAATAAAACAATAATTTTCAGCGGTTTTAATAACAATTGCTTAATTATAACCGAAAAGGGTCTGAGCTGTTGGAATTAACACGAGAGTAGTGTTTTTAGTTTCGCATATAGCCATAATAGTGAACAGTAGATCGATTTAAAGCACTTTATTGTTTTTAAAATTATTCTTCTCAAAAATTAATACACTTTTATATTCTTTCAAACCAACTGTTGTCAGTCATCAGTCGAAACAGTCAAAATTGCCATTCTAAAGGCATCGACTGCTTCTTCCGACAACAAAACCGTTGATCACGCAGCCTATTCTTGATTTTAGGAGACGTAAAAACATCATTGGGGCTTAGCTTGGGACTATACGGAGGATGATTTAATAACTCAATGGTTTGCAGTTCAGAAAATTCAGTCACTTTTGGAGCTCTCTGTGAACTTGCATTATCGTTCTGGAAGATAATTCGTCGTTTTGAGTTGGGTTTCCGAAGTAAGGTAGTCTCTTCTAGTAAATAAATAGTTGTATACCGATCGACATTAACTGTTTTTCGATCTTCTGCATAATGCCATAGTGGATATCTGAAAGTGTGTTCCAAGGTACCCTATTGTTCCGTTAAATTTTTATAAGGATTTCCTTAACACTTAAAGTTTTTCTAAACATCCACCGCTCATTCAGAGAGTATTTACCTATTTTAGAAATAATCAAACCATTTTTTGATGGAGAACGGTTGAATGATGAACAGTATGCAATTCCCACAGCTTCTCTAGACATATTCCATTTCCACTCCGTTATTGCTCCAACAGAATTTAGAATAACCGGAGGGTATATGCGGCGAAAATCTTTCTGCTGAAAAATCTGTCGTGAATGGATTCAAAGATGTGGTACAAGGGGATCTAAAAGTCACGCACATCAAAATAAATGTACACTATACACTTATTACTAACATTTTACATGTTTTACACCATATGCTCAAGTAATGCATAACTGCTCTGTAATGGATGCACGAACTTGCAGCACCCAAAGGTAATAATCTGGAGACGTTAACTCGGGAGAACGTGAGGGCAATAATAACAATACGCTCGCCAAAAAACTGGCGCAATAAATGCATTGTTTCATTAGATGGATGTGACATGCGGCCTTAACCTGCTGCTACCAACAATTATGTTCATCGTTTTCAAGCCTAAATAAATAAATTGTGACCTCATGTCATTGTAACTCAAAAGAAACCTAAAACTGTGATGAAACTGATTTAACATGTTATTAATAAAACAGGACATCATTGCAGGCTCCACATTGTGTATGAAATAGCGAAAGGATAATTAATTAATAATTAACAAGTCTATCACGTACATCTCTTTAATAAAAATGAAAGAAAGTGATTGGATGGCTACAATAGCTTTTAAAATACGATTCCTCGAAGAATTCGTTTACCTGACGAGGAAAAGTTTAGAAAAACAAGTATTTGTTTCTTTGTGTAATTCAATTTTATTTTTCAAAATAATCTCCTTGTAAGTTTATATACTTTTTTCAACCCTTTAATACGTCCAAATAATAGTTGACACCTCGTGTAAAATGCATTTGATGAAACTCTCTATCTTCTGAGCGAAACTCTCATTACAAAAAGCGTCGCTGTTTTATAGACAACAGGCGCGTATATCACTTAGCATTTAATGGCGCCTGAGACACACTTGGCTCGTCGTTAGCTGAAAGGCAAACACCGATGTGCATAGAGATGGGTAGAGTGGGTACAGTCGGAACCACGTTTATGACATGTCTGTTGGTTAGCGTTCTCATGCCGTGAGTGATTCCGCTAATACCATAAGTAGCTGTATTAGCAGGATTTTTTAATTATTGTTTCTAACAATTTTTTGATGTGTTCCGAAAAGAATATGTATTTTAGATTCATCCACTAGTTCAATTGCAACAATTGGTCACCAATACAATTGCAGCCTGACTAAAAATTGTGGCAGTTCAACAATTGGTAGTACTCGCCTTTACATTATGAATTAGCTATTCGGTGAACATAAGGGCTTTGCTTGCAAGTTCCTGAACAATTTTTGTATATGACATTCCTTCCTCTTGCCGTGCGTTGGTATTGATTTCTTGTATGCTTAGCACGGGGAGCTTAAACAATGTTGATGAATATTTTACATAACTTCTCTTACGCTTCCTTCGGACCGTTTTTCGCTTGAACAAACGCACACATATGCCTACGTAAGTTTATAGGAGCTAGGAATACCAAACTAATGAAAATTTGAAAGTGTGTGTGCTACCTGCGGTAATGTATCGAATTCTCTTGCTTGAAGCAAACACTGCGACTGTTTATTGCTCTTATTTCTCCCAAGTTTCCCTAACTACTAAATAGCACGGTTGCATATAATTCTATAAAGGCTTTTAGTTTGATATCTCGGCGTTAATGCCCCAAATATGTACGTGTTGCCTTAGGGAAGGACCTGGTCACGAAGTTCCTGCTAATACAAGTTTATCCTGTTAATTATAATGTAACTATATACACAGTGAGATCCTAAAGTATCCCTTCTCGTACTAACTTTTGAAATGATAGATACTAACGCTTTTAGAAAGGGTGGCCGACTTCTTTGTGAACTAACTTTTGGTGTTATCGGCAGTTCAATTCAAGTTCTGGCATCACCGGAAGTTACCTCAATTTCTGTATTCTGTATTTTTAATGGGACACTTGGTGCATGTTTACGTTTTTTGGAACCAGACGAAAGCTGAATCCAACGATACCACAAAGGTGGTTTACACACAGTTTAAGAAATATTACGATATGTAGCGGTAACAGTTTTGGTAATCTGGTTTTGTTGTTATGCACAATTGGCTAGGAAAGAGCATCAAATTACATTACATTCTGTGACGTCAGGTTGATCAAAGGAGCTCATTACTGGAGAATGTAAACATAAATATTCCAAAATTGTCATATCTCAAAACCAAAAATATAAATTATTCTTTGTTGTCATTATATTCTGCATTTTTCAGATTTTTGTTCTTTGTTCCCTGTTTTTTATATTGTTTTCTTGGCCTACGTATGAAGTAATATTGAGTGCTATTCTCGTAGAACTAGAAATATTTGAACTTTGCGTTAAGTAAAGAAGAATAGAGGGTAAAATCTGTAAGATCCACGCCAAGTAGGATGATAATTATATA